>JAODVM010371554.1:0-10905 GCA_025400095.1 Phenganax marumi
CTTGTAAGGCCTTTAATGGCCAAAACCTACAAGGTTGAATGTAAGCCTCTAATGGCTTTTGGCCTGTAATGGCATGCATGTGAGCCTGTATAAAGGCATGCTAGAGGTGCTTGCACTTTTTCACACACATTTTTCTTGCTCTGTTGGCTGGATGGGCTTCATCCATGCACTAGGTGTGCTTGCACTTTTTCACACACTATTGGTTGTGCTCTGTTGGCTGGATGGGTTTCATCCTTGCACTATAGGGCCCTTAGCCTGGCTTCTCTTTGCAGCTCATGGCTCAGGAACCTTGGACTGGCTGGCTCCCATGTCTGCCAGCCAGTCCAAGGGCATGTGGTCACATACCACCAGGACAGCAGCCATCCACCTTCTTCTTTGTGCCACCATGGAGTCAGGCCAACATGCGTCATGCAGGCAGGCCAGAGTGCTCCACACCCAGAGGTGGCTGGTGTGCCAGACACAAGCTTGACTTGGGCCAGACACTGCTGTGCATCCACACATGTGTTCACAGCTGTGCATCCACACATTTGTTCACAGCTGTGCGTCCACACAAGTGTTCACAAAAAAACAAAACATCAGCCTGCAAGGGCAATGATGAAGATGTGAAGAGCCTATACAAGGGCTACATACATTCAGTCATGACAAAATGTGCCTGTAAGGGCAACATGTGCTGGAAACATAAGAGCAAAAGGCACTGCAAACATACACTACACCTTTTTTCATCCCATGAGCAAGGCTAAACTCCCTACTTCTGTTCCCCAGCAATCACTTGTGTTAAGGATTGCAAGTCAAACATATTACTTCAGCCCATTTTTTTGAGCAAAAGCAACCCATTCAGCTCTGTTCATTCTGAGGCCAGTGTAGGAAGCTGAGCGGCACTGAGTGCATCCATTCACACACCCTCCAAGCTTCAAGTTGTTTGCAGGCTTCACCTTTTGCTTCTTGACAGGCATGGTCTTAGCTTCAGGCTTCTGCTGAGCTGCAGGTCTTTTCATCACATTCCTGTTCTTCAGCTTCTCAAAAGCTTCCTTTTCACATGCCCCCAAGCCCATGTCATTGTCAGCCTCTTTCTTCTGCTGGGCTGCAGGTGCATGAACAGGTCCAGTGCATTGTTCACGCTTTGCATCATCCACTGGAAGGGGAGGTGCATCTTGCAAAGCAAGGGTTTTGGCTTGAGGCTGGCTACCCATTCCGGCACCTTTGCCAGGGTTGAAGCTGCCAGTGTTCATCCCTGCACCTACATTCATCAACAGCCTGGCCAAGAACTGCATCCCCTGGCTCATGTCATTCTCTGGCTTGTAGGTGGCCAAGCTCCCAGAAGAAGCAGCATGCTGTTCACCCACAGAAGCCTCAGCTTTCTTTTCAGAGCGCACCACAACTACTTAGAACCAAGAAAGACCAGGCCAAACAAATGCAAAAATAAACACATGCACAGTTGCATTCAAGGTTCCCTCTTGTTCACCCCTTTATTTGTTGAGCGCACTGGTGCATGGAACTTCAAAATCTGGGCAAGTCCTGGAAACTGATGTGGCACAGGTGGCTGGTCTCCATAGCAAGCATTCAAATGCTCCTTGCTAAGTTCACTTGGACTGTTGGGGTAGACAGCCAAGCTAACAGCCTTGCTGGGCACCTCCACATTCTGTGTCAAGAGGGAGGTCTGAAAGTGCTGGGACAAGACATAGATGGAGTCTGCAGGAGTGATTGCACTTCTTTCAGCTTCAAAAAAGACCAAGATGGCCACTGCAGCCTTCTTTGTACTCTCCTTCAGGTTTCTGACACCCAGAAGCCTCAATCTTTTGGAGAGTGCTGTGCACCCATGCCACATATCCACACTCTTCAAGGTGGCAATGTCAGCCTGGTTGAGGTACTGGTCCAGGCAATCACAGCACTGAGGGACAGCATGTTGCCTTGTAGTTTCCATGGCAACTGTAGAGTTGTCATCCAACATGCTGGTGAGACCATTCACCACATCAGTGGGCAACCTGCTCTGACTGAGGAAATCATACAGCTCCACCAACTGGGAAGGCTGCAAGGGGAGCATTTGCTTCAGCTTGGCTTGGAGCTGCTCTATGATTTTTTGTCTCTTCCCTTCTTCATTCAAAGCAGGCCTTGCCAGCAGCAAAGTTTGCATCATCTTCTTTAAGTCATTGGTTGTCCACTGGCATACACTCATGGCCCTGTGTGGGGATCACAAAGCTGATATACAGGCTATAGTAACAGAAGCCAAACACTTGCAGAAAGTGATGCTATCAAATGGCTATCAAAGGAAGAACACATCATTCAGGAAAGGTTATGAAGCTTGAAGGCTAGCAAACACAATGCTGCACTGGAAAGGGCCTATAAGGGCCATGCAAAGGCTTGCAAAACCTAATCCTACACCATAAAGATTTTGTAAGGGCTAAAACTAGACAGAAGCCTGTAGGGGCCATCAATATATATGAGCCTGCAAAGGCCATGAGCCTATAAGGGCCATAGATGCAGAAGCCTGAAGAGGCAAGCGCAGGAAAGAGCCTATAAAGGGCTATAGAAAGACATAAGCCTGCAGAGGCTACCAGCAAGAGCCTGCAAAGGCCACACACACTTAGTTGTACAGGTTCTTTTTTTCATTCATTCTTCTTCCTTCAGGTTGAGGCTGAACATCTGCTGTGTTCTCAGCCATTCCAGGCACCAACTAAAGGTGCCATTTTGTCTTAAAGGCTTTGCTCATTCACCAGGAGGGAGAGCTTTGCTCGACTCCCTTGGTGGAGAACAATGTTAGCACTATCGCCCCAACCCTATTGCAGTAATTCTGCAATTTGCGCTTGCTCATCCAAAACTCCCATCCTTAGTACAGGCATAGGTCAGGCTGCACAGGCCACCACCTAACCCATAAGCCTGTACAGGCATAGGTCAGCCTGTATAGGCTACCACCCACCCCATGAGCCTGTACAGGTTACCATACACACCACATACCACCAAACACACAAAGAAAAAACAAAACATTGCTGAACATAGGGCAAGGAGCCATCATCATACAAAGCGACTCTCCATTCAATTCCTTCTGACCATGCCCACCAGCTGTCCACCACATGTGGATTCATAGCCCATCCATTGATCCTGGGTCATCCATAGAATCTTTCATCTATTCATCTAAAACCTATCCACCTATCCATGCTACACACTACACAAAGAAACACATGCATAATATGTATATGCATCCTCTAGCTATAGAATTACAGTTACTGCAAAATATGTAACACAAGAAGTGAGCTTGATAAGACAAAAGCAAAAATGTACTGAAACTAGCCAAGTAGCGTCAATTTTCCCACTCACCCATATGATCTCTGTGCAATCCCCAGACAATTGGACTTCCACAATTCTGTCCTCCTGCCACTTGGGACGTGTGTCCACCACACCATACACCCTTGACCAGGTGAACTCCTCAGGATCAGCCACTCCAGCCATTGCTTTCTCTCCAAAAAAATCACTCACAAACAAACCTATCTTTTCACAATCACAGGCACTTGAAGTGCAAAAGGCTACAGTACACATATATTTGCAAACAAAGGTTCAAATGTGATCTTGAGCCTGTAAAGGCTTTTGTTTTGCTAAGTGCATTTACCCTAAACCAACTGATATTTTGTAGCTAAATATATGTGTGTTTATGATGTTTATATATATATGTTTTACTAAAAACTATTTTTTAAAACAAACACATATATTTACAATGTAATTTAAATCACAATTCAGCATACATTGGTTAGGCATTTGAGTTTGCAATTTTAAATTCTAATGCAAAAGGTTTGCATTTGAATTTAAAATTCTAAATCTTAAATATGAATGGTTTGTAATTTATTTTAGATTTTTAAACTCAAATATACATAGTATATATATTAAATTTGAAACTTCAAATGCGTTGTTTGTTTATAGTTGACTCTAATCCAAAAAAGATTCCTTTTCAGCAAATATTTAATTTTCATGCCATAAATTGAGTGTATAAATCTAATTATAGTGATTAATTTTGTGTTTAGCTTAAAACAAACTAGTTCATATAGGTTGTATTGGTTGTGTATTTGCTGGCAAAGCATTGTAGTTTTGAAGATTACTTGTGTAACCACAATGCCTGTAATGACTCTTAAGCACAACTACTCTTAGATCATGTAGGTTGTTTTGGTTGTGCCTCTACTGTCAAAGCCTTTTAGAATTCAAGGTGCTGCCAATGTGCCTGTAGTGGCTATTGGTTGTGCCTGTACTGGCAAAGCATTTTAGATGTGAGTGCAACATGATAACCACAGTGCCTGTAGTGGCTATTGGTTGTGCCTGTACTGGCAAATCATTTTAACAATGAGTGCACCATTATAACCACAGTGCCTGTAGTGGCTATTGGCTGTGCCTGTACTGGCAAAATATTTTCATATTGAAGGCAACATCATACCCACAGTGCCTGTAATGGCTATTTCTCAAGCACAGCAACTCATAAGGTCTTTTTTCTTCACATTCAAACTGTCGCAGTCTCCTGCAGTCTTTGAGCATGCCAGCACTCCATGAGAGGGAGCCAGACATCCATTAGATGTACCTTTTGTACACCTTGGTGCCTTCCTGGCCATACCTCTTGCATAGCTTTTTCAAAGCATCCACCAAGGCTGGGTGCTCCCTCAGGCGACCCATGCACATGGCCAGCAATTCTGGATGTCCCATTGCATCCATATGGAGGAGGGCTGCACATTTGTTAGCCCATCCACCAACCCTCTCATTATCTGCATCCTGAATGCAGGCAACATCAAATTCAATTGTCATCCAAGAAACCCATTAACAAAAGCAATCAACCATATATTCAAACAAAACAAACAACACACACAGATCTAGAGTTTGCCAAGGCACCCTCTGGTCCTTCAACCTGGACCATCCAGCCCAAGGACCCTTGGGATTGAAGCGCCACCAAAGCTTCTCATCCCACTTGTCCTTCTCCCACCAAATTCCATCCACCCACCATCCTCCATCAGTTGAGCCTGCAGCCATCCACTCATCCTCCTCCTCCTTGGCTGCATGGCTCAACAGAGCATTCACCAGTTGTTCCTGCAGGTGGGTCTCATCCTTCTTCATCCATGGAGGTGGGTCAGCAGGTTCAGGAGGCACTCCATCCACCTTTCTCTTCTTGTGGACCTTAGCTTTCAAACCAAACATAAGCGCACACATATTTCATTTCACAGAGCCTGTACAGGCTAGTTGCACATAAAGCCTAGAAAGGCTATAGTAAATGTAAATCAAGCCTGTACAGGCTAGGAGTTGGGCATGTAAACGCTTCATTGTTTTAATTGCTTGTGGACCACTATAGCCAAGAGACATTGCCATCATCCATCTCCTGGTGGTTTTGCTCATCACAACATATCACACTCACATAAGCCTGCTGTACATCATATTGTTTGGTTTTCATCGACACCCAGCCTCAACCTCTTCGCTCTTCACCTCATCACTGCCATGCTCTGCAGGCTCTGCTGGGTTTGAAGGAGGCTTTGGAGATGGAGGCTCCTGAGCTTCACACATTGAACAAATAGAACAAAACATTCAGCTTGCACAGGCTTGGAAATCAATACTTCACACATTGAACAAACAAAAAACATTGAGCTTGCACAGGCTTGGACATCAATGTTAAACAAAGCAAATGTCTTGACACTCACACTCAGGCTTTCACAGTCTGCTCATCCTCCTCCAGCAGCACATACTCGACTTCATCATCCTGCACTGCCAATAGTCCACCAACAAATCATTAAGTATACACAGTCACATTGTGTTCTCCTTCTCAGCCTTGCTAGCTGCTGGTGCATCCTTGCTGGCTGATGCGCATTCAGCATCCTGCGCAGCCAATAGTACAACAACAAATCATTAAGTATACACAGTCACATTGTGTTCTCCTTCTGGTCCATCTCAGCCTTGCTAGCTGCTGGTGCATCCTTGCTAGCTGATGCGCATTCAGCATCCTGCACTGCCAATGGTCCAACAACAAATCATTAAGTATATATACACAATCACATTGTGTTCTCCTTGTTGTCCATCTCAGCTGCTTCATCCTTGCTAGCTGATGACCATTCAGCCTAGGAATCACTTACAAGAAAACAATTGTCATCAATGAGATGGACACAATTGAAAACAGTTTGACACCAATACTGCTGCAGGCAGAGAAGCAGCTAGTTCTGCAGCCCTCCATCCCCAATTGTCATGATGCCACAGCCATCGCCACTCTTCCCAACTCATATTCTCTGGCTTGGGCATGCTTACAAACCAAAAGCTGCAGTAGCAACAACCAGTTTGAACATGACAAGGCCATACACAAGTATTTAAACAAAAACAGCCTTTAATGGCTTTCAGATTGCAAAAGCTAAGGGTGGGGTAAGTGCCTATACTGGCCATGCAGATGCCTGGAAAGTCAAAATGCCTGTAATGGCCAAACGCCTGCAAAGGCTATATAGATGGCCTGTAATGGCCAGATGGCAAAGTCAATTGAAAACATGAGCCTGCAAAGGCAATTGAAAACATGAGCCTGCAAAGGCAATTGAACACATGAGCCTGCACAGGCAATTGAAAACATGAGCCTGTAAAGGCAATTGAACACATCAGCCTGCAAAGGCAGCCTGCACAGGCAATTGAACACATCAGCCTGCAAAGGCAATTGAACACATCAGCCTGCAAAGGCAGCCTGCACAGGCAATTGAGCACATCAGCCTGCAAAGGCTATTTGAACACATCAGCCTGCACAGGCAATTGAACACATCAGCCTGCAAATGCAATTGAACACATGTTTTCCAAACTCTGCTGGTGGACAATCATTCACGGCCATTCTCTTCCAAGTCATCTTCTCCTTCTTCAATGCAGTCAGCTGGCGCCGTTCTTTTCTTCCCTGTCCTTGTTTGGTTCCAGCTCTTGGGCTTGGGCTGCAAGATGGCAGCAACATCCTCCATCAGAAAATTGAACAGGGCAGTGATCTGGCTCTCCTCCAGCTTGATGACAATGTCAGTCTGTTTGAAATTGGCTGGTGTCCTTGTAGTGACATCCACATGCAAGAGCCTCAGGCTCATAGTGGGCCCCATTTTCTCCAGCTGTTTCTTCAAAGTTCTTGGGTCGAAGTCTTCTTTTTGCTCATCTTCAGACTTCTGGCTGGCAAACACCTCAGACCCCTCCTCCTCAATGGCTTGCATCACCAATTTTTTTTGCATTTCCAAGAGTTCTTTCCATTTCACACTGGCACTGAAGCTAGCATGCTTCAACTTCTTGAACTTCTCATGGTGGCCAAGCACAAGTTTACACAAGGAATAATTGCTTCGCCTGCGTCTCATCCATTTTGAGCCATCATCCAGTGTTTCAACCATAGACTCAGGCCACTGGATCTTTGGCCCACCCCTGTACTCTATGAAGATCGGCTGGGTGACTTTGGCCATAGCGCTATATAGTGAAACAAACCATTCAGAGCTTGGAACAAATGCCTGCAGAAGTGTAGAAGTCTCTGAATGCCACACAATGTTTCATGTCAGAGCCTGCATGGGCTATATGGACATTGCTTTGGGGAGCCTGCACAGGCTGCAACATCTTCATGCAAAGTTGAGCCTGTAAAGGCTACCCAGATGTCATCCTGCACAATGTTTGAGCTTGCAAAGGCTAATGAGCTTATAATGGCATGGTGTTTTCACCAATGAGCCTCATAAGGCTGCAAAACATTTTTTTCACACAATGACTTCTGCGCAAGGTCAAAGGTCTAAGCCTTTTTGGCTTTCTTTTTGGGCTGCTCATCCTCTTCATCCTTCACAGCCACCAAAAGTTGCTGACCTGCCTTAATCTGCCTGGAGTTCTTCAAGCAGGGGATTGACAACCAATTCTCATATTTCACATCCTGCGCCTCCATGTTCACAAGGTCTTCATCTTTTGTGGCCCCCCACCCAAAAGAAGAGAGGGATGGCACCACTTTGTTTCTCCACATTCACCTTGGGCTGCATGATTTGATAGGCAGCCCCCCCACCCAAGAGTTTCACACTCACCTTGGGTTGATGCTTTTTCTGCTTCTCATCCTCTTTCACCTCTTTGGCCCTTTGCACATTGCCAAAGGGGAAAATCTTGAGGGATCCCTGGTTGATGGTCTTGTTGGCATAGACTTTGCCATCGGTCATGAATATAAAATTCTTCTGGTCAGCCTGCTGGTGCCTGCCCAGGGGTTTTGGAAATAGAACATTGAACAACATGTATGCCTGCTTTCATTTGGAAGACACAGCCTTGAACAACATGCATGTGTTTACACAGTTGATTTCATCTTGACACAACCCTGCAGGCCTCATACAATTGTCCAAAACAGCTGCTTGAACTTCTGCCTTTTCTTTTCCATTGCCCATGCAGGACAAGAAGCCAGTGAGAGCTTAGAGACCACTCCATCATCTATCTTGCAAGGCATTTCCTTGTCAGTTGACCTGAAGTGCTTCAGCTCATCATGAGGGACTTCAACCTTGGGCTCAGTTCCATGCAAACCCCTCACCACAAAGATTCCATTCACAGGGCCCATGGAATCAAACCTATGGATGGCACTGCTGTCCTTTCTGAGATAGTTACAGCCCTTTTCCAACCATGGAAAGGTCTGTGCAGCAATGGTGGCAGCATCTGCAGCTTCATTCAAGCTCAGGACTTTGTCTCCATGCTTCTCAGTGTCACTTGCTGGTGGCTCCTTGCATCCATGCACAGCATTCTCTTGCTTGAACAAGTCATGGATAGCTTCAAGGCTGCCATGCACTGTATCTTCTTTTCCTCTCCCCTCTTTGTTTGTCAGCCAGAGTGCTGACCTGATCCAAAACCTGGCCAACACCTTCAGGCTATGTTTGTCATTCAAGACATTCTCTTTGTCCATGGCATCCCATGTGAGCTTCAGAAGTCTCTCACATGCATCCAGCCTAGTTTTTTGTTGAGGGCTTTTCAATTTCTCCAAGTCTGCCCTTGTCAACAGCTTGGCAATTCCATCCACTGTCTTGCTGGATCCCAGGTTGGCTGCTACCATTGCAGCCCTACAAAAGGGATACAAAGTAGTCTTTGACTTCAGATCAACCTTTGTCACTGCAGTCATGAACTCTTCACCCAGCCATACAGAGGACCCAAAGAGGGCTGGGATGCCAACCAGGGTCTTGATCAATGAAGAATCTTCTCCCCCACCATACTGGCGGACAAAGTGGCAAATCGAATCCACATACCTCAGGGTGGTTGAGCTCTTACATTCCTGGCAGGCCTTCTCCAAGGATCCTGAATGCTTGTATTGGTAAGCCAATGCCATGGCTATTTCCATCTCCTTGGGCTCTTTCCCAATCATGTTGGCTGTGTTCATGCTTGCCTGTAGTAGCTGTGGCAGCCATCCACATTCAGTTTCTACTTCAGACTTGATGCAGTTCCACTGCGATAGCTCTTTTGCCAGCCTCTCAAACTCCTTGTCCTGGAAGTGTGCTGAGAAGCCATCCACACTCATGCATCCTTGATTGACAGATGCCAGCTCATGCACTTCTGTCATACAGGCACCACAGGCCACTGCCTTGCAGAATTGGCTTATGTGGCTTGAAGAAACAGACATGAATCTCTCTTTGCCAGATATTGGTGCCAGTCTCATCTCAGAATTCTCTGCCAATCTTTTCATGGCACCAATCTGTGCATCCCTCTGTTTCAAATTGCCACTCAATTCAAAACAGTAGCTCTCATTCAACTTCTTCTCGTCAAATCCTAACTGTAGAGCATGCAGTCCCTTTTCATGCACGTCATGGCTATTGACCATCATCCCAGACCGGTTGTCTGGATGTACAGACATCCATGCAGGCTCTAGCTTCTGCACATACATGTAGCCTTTGTCCTGCAAGACTTTCAATATTCTGTTCACCTTCAAGTTTATGGGGATGCCAGGCTCATCCCTGATCTTCTCCAGGCTGTTGACCAGGTCAGATTCCATAGTTGACATGGCTGGGTAAGCAGGCTCTCTCTCTGATTGTTTCTATTGCTGAACATAGATGCATGCCACATGCATCTCCAGCCTTTCTATATGATATCATGCGTGTCTTTTGTTTGTTTTTGCTTGCGAAAGTTGCATCCACTTGAAAAGAAATCCACCACATGGTGAAGTGTGCAACTTCAACAACATCATTTTTGAACATGAGCCTGACATGAGCCTGTGAAGGCAATTGAAAACATAAGCTTTCCAAGGCAGTGGACATGAGCCTGCAAAGGGCATCCAAAGCCTGCAAAGGCCATACAGAAGGCAAGCCAACATTTTCCATTCTCATGAAGCCTGCAGAGGCTATAGTATACATACACCCCCCTGCGCTGGCTCAAAGACACCTGCAGCCTGCAAACAGCCTGAACTTTTCAGCCTGCAAAGGCTTTCAGAACTTGTGCCTGCAAAGGCTGCAAACTTGAGCCTATATTGGCAGAACCTGTTTGAGAATGTACATGCATTTGAGCCTGGCAGAAAGACATTTTTCACATCGCTCATGCCTTTACTTGTTATGCTGGCTGCACACAGTCATGGCTCAGGTGCATGGATTTGTTAATGTGTTTTCTTTCTTGTTAGTGGCAATGGCACCTTTATGTTATCAAGACAGGACAAAGAAAAAAACGTTATATTTTCTTTTTTACTACAAATAGATAACTAGGTATCAATCTAGGTAACTTTGGTATTTTTAACTAGCAAAGTTAGTTAACTAGATAGGTAAAACCGTTAGCTTGAATCTAAGTTCTATAGAAGTTAACATACTTTAATAAATTTTATGGAACTATGTTTCATGGATAGAGAGTTTATAGAACTTATACCTAGTTATAAGGTATTACAATGCTTTATATCTATTACAACAACAAATCATTAAGTATACACAGTCACATTGTGTTCTCCTTCTGGTCCATCTCAGCCTTGCTAGCTGCTGG
>JAODVM010371663.1:0-10903 GCA_025400095.1 Phenganax marumi
TTTTTAGGTTAAGTTCTCTATTGAGTGTTTAAGCAGTTCTTTTCAGAACTAATGTATCAAACCATTCACGATTGTTAACTTGTTTCTATCAGCAATATTTAAAGCCTGTATCTGCTGTAGGCAGCGTGAGAGCCGAGGAGCCAAGGACTCTCTTGCGATTGAGAGTTTTTTTCGTCATGTTCATCACATTGATGTTATTTCGTATTCCAGCCACTTTGCAAACTGTACCTGAAGAACAAAGAAGCATCATGTTATCCTCGCCTGAGAAAAACAATAGCTTGTCACCAGTACAAGTGAAGTCAGGTGCATGTATTTTAAGAAGTGAATTATTGTTTTTTTGAACAATAAATGATAGGATGCATTCTGACCGAAGTTCTCTAGCAGTGTCTTTGTTGTCAGGTTCATCACATTGATCTTATTTCATATTCCAGCCACTTTGCAAACTGTACCTGAAAAGCAAAGGAGCATCACGTTATCCTCGCCTGAGAAAAATAATAGCTTGTCACCAGGAATGGGACTCTTCCTTAAGCCTCACGAGTGGGTGCCCAAGTGACCATTCCTGTGCCTGTACGCCACCTGGAGGACGACCGAAGAGGAGATGGATGCCCGTCACAGCTCTCGCATGTACACCATCCAAGCCAGAAAAGTGTGGCTTGACATGGAGCAGTACGAGGCAAACTGCCCGGGCAGGTTCGCAAATCAAGCCGGCGTGTTGGAGAACCTGCAGCATGCGAAGAGAATAAGCAGCAAGGAGAACTTTGCGCAAATCAGGGAGGCTGACTAGATCAAAGTGAACAAGTAGGCCAAACAGAAGGCGAACATCTGCTACAAGTGAGTAGGGAACACCTTGGCCGTCGTCACTGCGAACGATCTTCCCAGATCGACGACCTCAGAGGAACTGTACACATTCTACTGTGCCGTTCACCAGTACTGGCTCAGAGCCATAAATGCGGACCCAAATCGGTTTCCACCCAAAATGGTCGAGATTGTGGAATGGTTTCGAGGCTCATTTGAGTGCAATTGGTCAGAGGAGCAGAGGAAGGAATGGTTGAATTTCTCGGACGATCTTCCTCTAAGGTACTTGCCTCTTTGGGCGGCTTAATATGCAAGAAGAATTTTTGTTATTACCACCATTGACTGATTGTTCAAAAGCTTCACCAAATTTCACCAAATTGTTAAACTTACACCATAAATATTAATACTACAAAAGAAACAGAAATTCTCATTGCTCAGACTCTGATAATTTCACTATATTAGTCTGCAATGTACATCGTGCGCTCCATCTAGTGGCAGTCAAATTCACTTGCTACAGACAATGAATATCACACAACATGCATGCAGTTGGATAGCAACCTAAAGTAGGTCGAACGTTGCAGAATGGCAAATTGCTAATGCGAGATACTATGCTAGCTTTTTGTCATTTGCATTTGATAAACAAGGGCCATCAAACCTCGCAACAGCAATTTACCACTACTAAACTGATTCTGATGCATATTGGACCACAGAAAGGTCTAGTTTTCAAACACATTCAAACAACCAAAGTTGGTATATACGTACGTGTGAAATTAAAAAAAAACGTAATGCATATAGCAGCTAATCTGAATCACATTGAGGTTAATGTACAGTAAGTAAACAATAATCATTCATTCCTCTGTAAATATGAAACATTAAGTCCTTTTCTTCCATTGTACAGTATTATAAGAATTATAAAGTTCATATTAAATATTAAATAAATCAATAGTTGATCACCATGTGCTGTTGTCGAATACCATAGAAGAGCATAATAAATAAATTGTTTCTTGCACAGCGGCCAGCGAATTTAATTTGATCCGACCATTTTTGCTGGTTTCACTTTGGCAGCCAGATGCGCAATCCAGTCATATAGAAATCAATGGATACGCTTTCTAGCGCCCCAACCTAGTTGGGGTGCTAGAAAGAGTTACTAAGCAAAATTGTACAAAATCTAAACGATTGGAATCAAATCGAAATAATTTTGCTAGATTTTGCGCTATGTCGGTCTTCACATGGGAATTAAAACTGCAACAATTCATATAACAACAATAATAAAACTACATTCTAATCTATTCTTCCTATATAATGCGTAGGGCGATAATAAAACATACCTCAACTGTTCTCGTTATCTTGAGGTTGGAAAATCCAATAGTAACCGAGCCGTTTTCTGCAAAATTAATGATGTTCAAACCCTTTGAAGACTTCTTATCGAAAATGCCATCGTGCTGTTCATCATGTATTTGCAAAGTTCGTAGTTCTTTTGACCTGCCAGGCAAGCAAAACTTTTCTATATATTTATTAACACTGCTTCCGTTAGTAGTTACCTTTTATATACAAACACGTGCCAGCATGGAGGCCTTGCAGGTTTTCTTGCCAAATTTTGTATAATCATACACTAATAATTGTTTTTATTCTTGCGAGAAAGGGATTCATTCAAACTACATGTCGTATTTATTATTACTGTCGCAACAACGCCAAAGCTGACAACTTCATGAAAAATTTGCGGTGCTTCCTGTCTATCAAATAAACCTTCCTTATTCGCAAAATTTCCGTCCATCCCAAAAGCGTATTTCAAACCAAAATCTACTAACACGACGGATTTATTTATCAGTAGTTTGTATAGGCATAGGCCACAGTATTCATGGCTAGAAATCCAATACAGTATGGCAGAAATGTAGGCATGTAGAACAAATAATTTACCAATTCAATATGGCGGCCCTGTATAAAATTGATGAAGGAAGAAATATTTTTCATTGTTTTTGTTTCATACCCTCAGAAATTCTCACATGTGCTGGTGTAAGACGTCAATACAGAACAAGAATATTTACTCCAGCAAATTTTGTGACACGTCAATAAAGATAAATGTGTTCCCGAGGTCGACGTATATTTACCTCCTGCTCCCCATACAAGAGTCTATTAAATTCCAATAATTGGCCATATTAAGCCTTCGTTTCTGCAATAATTTGTTCGTTTGGCACAGATGTGGACCTCTGAATAGGCAGAACAGAGTTCACTCTTTGTTTTGCAAAGCTTTTCAGAACGTATCTACGTCTTTTAGTATGTTCCCAAACGCCATAAAAAAGTGCGATTTACGTGCAGCTAAGTCAGTGTCAATCGATCTACCAAGCACTGCCACAACCCTGAACATCGACATCAGAATCGAAGTAAGAAATCGTTTCTCGCCTTCGATCGCTTTGTTCTTTCCGCCATTTTATAGCTGTTGCCATGGTTTTAAAGGGGTTTACCGCTGAACTGTTTGATAAACTCAGCTGGATATTTTTTGTGTTCGTTTTAAAATCTCTACGCTGAATGAAACTTGATATTAAAAATGTCTGATATTCCACCTTTGGAATGCTATTTGCAATGGAAATTAGAGATTGCAAGCCCTTCATTGGCTTATGCTAATAGAGGTCATGCACCGAATATACTTTTAGTGTTAAATATTCCTTATCCACTGCTGAAAGCTTGGTACAGCATTGTAGTAAAAAAGAAACCTCTACATCCAACATGTGATTATCCCATGGTATCTGTCTACCTAAATGAAATAACATTTGTGGATTTACTTGAGTATTCAATGCCTGAAAATTCGGTTGGTATTCGATCAGAGGCTGCTATCAGATCCGAAATAAATGAATCTCTTTGAGTTCTAGCTGCTAATGTCTATAGGGAATATGGAAAAACCAGGGGTCGAAAAAGAAAAAGGCTCGATGCCATGAAACGGAGTTTCACATTTTGGAAGGGCAAACAGTTTAGTTGTCAGAGCTTAAACTGGAAAGTAAATTGGTAAACGAAGAGTTGGATAAGTTGAAGCAAACGTGTGTTCATTTAAATTGAGATATGGAAAAGTTGTACCATGAGATGGTAATTGCCATGAATGAAAAAGAAAAAACAATTTTTGACCTCCTGTCTAAAACTGAAGAGCTGTTGCAGTATATTGATTTACTTGAAAAATCACAACACCTTCAATACAAAGGAAAGGATATTTCACAGGTAAAAAATAAGTATAGAACACTTACAACATTTTTATCTCGCGCCAAAACAGCTTTATGGTTTTCTAAGTCATTTGGACTAAAGTTGGAAAACATACTTGTAAAGGAAAGTAAAACTGGTGTTTTCCATAATTTGGATGTCAACACTACTTTGCCAGCAAATGGTAGTAATGGTTTTAATGCTCTGTTGGAGAATGATAAAGACAAGGTGGAAAAAGTTTTGTATTTGCTCGACAAGTTTTGTGTAGGGGATGTCTTCTACCATGAGCTAACAATGATAGTAGACGATTTACCAAGATCCTACTTGGTTAAACAACGGCGAGATCAGCTGAATAAAATATGTCAAATCAGCTCAACCCCTGGTGATGCAGAAGGGGCACAACTTTCTTTCAGACAATTACTCAAGGAATGAATACAGGACTATGTCGGAACTCGTCAAAACATAACTGCTGATTGTGAGCCATTAAAAGTTAAGATTTCAGGAGATGGCGCAAGAATGACAAGAACTTTGAACTATATTTTGATGAGTTTTTGCCTACTTCAACCATCTGACAACGTTATGTCAGCCAGAAGTAATCATACGATTGCGGTTGTAAAAGGAAAGGAGGATTATAACTTAATGCGGGAATGCTTTGCTGATGTATTTAGGGATGTTAATGATGTAGTGAAAGATAAGAAGATTGATTTGGAAGGAAAAAGAGTCAAATTAGAATTCTTCCTTGGTGGCGATTACAAGTTTATTTTGCTCATGCTGAACCTAAGTGGAGCCTCATCTAACCATGCATGTGCCTGGTGCAAAATTCATAAAAATCAGATATGGGATATGGAGCATGATCTGAAGTATTACAACTCGCCACCTATGCAGAGGACATTAAAAGACATGCATCATTCAGTAGGCAAAAAGCAAAGTTCTGTTCTATACATGCACCCATTCTAAATATCGAGTTAAGTCATGTTGTAATTGACGAATTGCACCTGTTGCTTAGGATCATGGATGTTCTTGTTGCCAATTTGACTCAAGAAACACTGGAGTGGGATAAATGTGATAATTGGGGGGAAAAGGCAAGTGAGCATAAAAGCGTGCATGTAAATCACCTGGTAAATGTTATCAGATCCTGTGGAGTTTCCTTTGAAATTTGGGACAAAACTGATGTGAATAAAAAATGTTCTGGCATATATGACTTTACTAGCCTTCTTGGTGTAGATAAGAAAAAACTACTCAGAGAGCTCCCAGAGAAGCTTGATGGTGTAAATCCTCCACTTTGTGAAAGCACAGTCAAGACCCTTTGGGAAAATTTTTCAATAGTACACTCTATTGTTACTTGTAAAACACCATCTGAACAAATGATAGCAGACTATTTTGAAAAGGCGCAAGAATGGGTAAAGCTTTTTGTATTACCAATTCTATTGGTGCGATAGGTGCAAGCTACCTGAGTGTGGTTGGCACTGGCAGTTCAAGATACCATTTGCATGGATCTTTCCTTAATCCAAATACCACCACTAGCTCCCAGGCCTCCCTTAGACCTAGTTCCCAGGCCACCTCGGACAATAGCTTGCACCTAATTATCCAAACAATGGTCGTTTGGGGTTGGCAAGGTTATACAGGCTAAAAGAGATATTAAACTGTTATCTGTTCTACTGCCGCATGAGTGTTATAGCCCGCCGAAGGCAGGCTCACCCCTGCTGTAGACAGGCTGCATCCTGGGGAAGGAGGCGCTGGGGGCATGCTCCTCCAGAAAATTTTCAAAACTGGAGCCTATGAAATGCCGTTTCCTGCATTTTTGGAGAGTTGACCAAGTGTTTTACATATGCGCCAGCGGGCATGATACGGTCTCTGACACGGTCGGTAACCATTTTGTTTCCCAAAATAGTAACATTCCGATCATTTTTAACACGGTCAGCGCAAGAGAACAGGCTGAAGACTACATCTAACCGAGGTAGCATGATTGTGACCTCTGACACAGTTCTTGATATGGTGTGATACGTTGCACAATATTTGTTATGCAACCACCAGAACTATGTCGCGTAAAATTTTCGTTAGTAATCAACTATATTATGAGATATTGTGGGATTTCCCCCCCCACAGTTTGTGGGTTAGGGTTAGGCAGGCGCCGCAGGGTTAGTTACAGGGCTTCCACTTGCAAGGAATTTTCCTTGCCAAAAGGAATAGTGGATCTTGCAAGGAAAATGCAAGAAAATCAGTTTTGAAAAGAAAATGACAAGGAAAAATAGAAAAATAAAGGAAAATTGCAAGGATTTTTTCTGTAACTTACAACTTTCTTTGAAAAAGTTCCAAAATTCTAAAACCCATCGAATGAATCTGAAAAATTCCATTGTGAAACGGGTGTGGGTATAACAAAACTTTTTCAGAAGACCCTGAAGATTCTCATTCTGGTTATCTAGAGACTTCTGAACTTCAAAACTATTTATAGAGCACCTTGTTGAGACGTGCGGCAGTTCACTCTTCTAATTTGTGCCCCACATGACCACTAGCGCCTCACCTTTCATACATATAGAGGAGCTTGAGTGCTTAGCCAAATGTTCATAAAAAAATAATGTAAAGGGATTGTGCCATGAATTTATCGTCTTTTTTGTATATATTGTATTCTTCTTGCCTCATATTTCTTGGTACAATGAAATTTTGTAGGAAAAGAGGATTTTTAGAAACTGTGGTAGGATTTTGGAAGAGAAATGTGGAAGCACTGGTTATTTATCTTATATGTGATTTAAATCAAGTAGAAACGATGAAGGTTTATGGATGTTTTAGACTTTTAGCCAATTCTACGTGTGTTATATGTTCCAGGATGTTAAATGATTGTTGAATATTGACTTCAAGAAATACAGAAATGAATTATACCTATAGCAAATCAACCAAAGCAAATATAGTTTCTTTTGGAAAAATCTGACCGTATCAGCTGATACAGTTGATGCGTCTGGATCCGCCACTGCTGATGACATCTTGAATGATGCAATGTTCTTGTTGCCACTGCTTGAACCCAACTAGTATGTCCAAACGTGGGTCAAAACAGAATTTAGCTGCTAACAACTAACATTATTGCTGTTTTGTCCTTCGAGATTATATATAAAAATAGGTACGCACTGCGTGATGTTGCACGTTGCATATAATCTGAATTGCTGATGCATTCGTGCTTGCATCTAATCTACGTATAGTAGTATACTAGAATTACTAACTTTCTAGCACTATTAACTTTATGTTTATCAAGAGCAAGGTCACAACACGGCTTTGACAGAAGTGACTTCCGTTTTTATACGAGTCTTCCAATACTTTATGTGACCTCCTTTATAGTGTATCTTTTAACTCTTGCTCTTGCCACAGCTCTTGCTGCAGATTTGCAATATATAATTATAGACCAATATGGATGGGGAATCGATTCAATGTTTTTTGACTATTTTGGAAGCTGGTAAAGGTCTTTTTAGACAGATTCAGCAAAATTTATTTGCCTCTGACATCGGAATTGCTGAAACCCTTTGCCGCCATTCCCAAGAATTCATTAGAACGTTATTACTTGTTCTAAGAGAAAATGTATGGCCATTATGTGTTACTGAAGACGCTATTCGTGTCGCAATTGAATTACAACATCTGATTGACCATTTCGAGGAGCGTTTTCACATATTTGATGAATGGGATGATCTGCATTACGTCTGTCCCAATGAAGTCCAGGATGAAGCCCAATGTGGTCACTCAAGGCTATAATTCCTAAAGAACAATTGGAAGGATTGCGATGCTTGGGATTTTCATGGTCAACTATTGCAAAGATGCTTTGTGTATCTGAAAGAACAATCAGACGCAGAAGAGATGACTATGAAATGCCAGTAGGTTACTCTGAAAAAAATTCTGGCATTACAGATGAACAACTGGATGAGGAAGTTCAGTCGATTTTGCAAATTTCACCAAATTCCAATGAGAGAATGGTGGTTGGAGGTCTTAGAGGCAGAGGATTAATTGTTCAAAGAGCAAAAGTCAGAGCATCTATTATACGTGTTGATCCAGTAAGTCGCGAACTGAGACGACATACTGTTGCATATAGAAGAATGTACAATGTACCAACACCCAATTCCCTTTGGTAAGTTTGCTTAAACTCAGGAACTTTTTTTAGCCTCTCTCTGGATTTGAACTTAATGTTAAAGGTTTTTCTAAATGGGTAGTTTGAGTGGAACAATATATACAATTTTTACAAACTAAATTAACAGGAATTAGAATTCCTGTTAAATTAACTGTCTATTATTATAATTAACTGTCTATAAATTAACTGTGGAATTAGAATTCCTGTTTAATTCCTGTTAAATTAAATTAACATTAAATTAAAATTCCTGGTAAATTAACAGGAATTAGACTGACCCTAGCTTGTTGACATGAATAGTAGTGTAGGGTAAAGTTTTACACCTGGGAAACCTGCTCATTATTGACGAGCAAATGGAAAATAAATGATCATTTTTGATTTTAGACATTGAGACGAAAAAAAATTGAGTAGTATATAGAAACGTGTGGCAATTTGACGCAAGACACTATTTATCTAACCACTTGGTAATATATCAATGGCTTTAAGTAACAGGCACCTCAATGGAAATCATAAGTTAATAACATGGTGAATTGTTATTCATGGGGGAATTGATGGGTTTTCCAGAGTTGTCATATTCCTGAAAGCCTCTCCCAACAACGAAGCATCTACAGTATTAAATTTGTTCCAAGCAGCTACTCGCATATTTTTTTCCCACAAAGAATCTGAACAGATCATGGAACAGAGAATATCACTGTTGCCAGAGAAATGCTGCACAGATATGGTCCGTCTGCAAACCCTGTGATTACAGGCCAGTCAGTTCATAATCAAAGAATAGAACGCTTGTGGCGTGATGTGTTTTCATTTGTATTATCATGCTACAGAAATCTCTTCTTCTACCTTCAATCTATAAGTTTACTTGATCCAAATGATGAGATTAACATCTACGCTTTGCACTTCATCTACATTCCCCACATTAATATGGCGCTTGATCATTTTGTTAGCCAATGGAACAATCACCCACTATTTAGTGAAGGCAATCATACCCCATTGCAGAAGTGGACGGAAGGATTTTATCAGGTTGCAAACTCTAATTACACAACAGTACAGGAACTAATAGATCCGGACAATAGCAACTTTTTGCTTTACGGAATTGATGATGATGGACCAACCCCTGAACTTCAAACTTGCAATGATGTCGAGGTACCAAGGTCAACTGTTGCGCTTTCGGATAATGACTACAATTTTTTAGTTAATTTAGTTAATCCATTAGCAGACGATGGCAGTCATGGGATATGTTTATATGAAGACATAAATAGACATGTGAGAAACATTTTGTTAAGGCAACAGTAAACAGTAACACAAAAGAGTTACATCTACACTCATGTTGTAATTCTGAAATAAATTTAAAGGAGTTTACGTTGACTAACTTCCAGCTATTAGTACAGACTAATGCCTCAATTACATTATTTACAGCAAACCGACCATATGCTAAAACACAATACACAACTTGGGGGGGGGAGGATATCAAAATATCAATGTGCACTTTTTAACAGTTTCAGGAAACAAAAAGGAAGAATTAAACAACCACTTTGATCCTGTAATACAGGAATAATACCAAACTTGTTATAACACTGATGTGCATAAACCCTGATAAGCAAATTAAAACTGCAAAGCCCAATACACAGTACACCCATCGTAATGCCAGAAAAAAGTTTGATTGTGTTCTTTTTGTCGAATACATTGCATTATTCAGTGCATACTGTATTTTCAAAATGATATAGTTTTGACAGGTTGGAAAGTTACATATTGTTTGCATAACTTCTGAATGGCCACAACATAAGATGAAGGTAGTTAATAATTTGGCTCCATTTATATGTACCTAAAAACAAGGCTTATCTGTGTGCTTTGAGGTTTTATGACAATTTACACTTGGCATGAACATGAAAAATGATGGTTGTAAAATTTAGTAGGTAGGGAATTTTACATTCACTGTGCGTAATAACATTTCCATGTGTCTGTTCATAGAGTAGACAGACATGCTCAATTTAAACTAGCTGCATGTAGGCAGTAATATAAGCTAATCAAATATTAACTAGATTAATGACAGTTCTTGCAATCATATATTCAACATCTCTATACATTACCAAATCCATAGCACTCAGTCAAGGCAGATGTGAGCAACTCTTGCATTGCAGTGTAATTATCAGCACGGACTGGTAAAGTCAAGGTCAGTGAACATGTTGAAGCTTTAGGTCTGCATTTGCACGTAGGGAGACATCAATGCTGGAACTGCACTGATATATTCTTTGAAAAGCCCAACAGAGGTATTTGATTTGTACCAGTCACAAACTTTAGGAAATCACTTAACATGATCTCAGGAATTTCTACAATGTATAATAAATAAAGTGTCCCGTCTATTATCAGAATGAGACTATGAAACTACAACTAAGTCTTACTGATTAAAGGCAATTCAACAAACGCATCGCATTTTGTGGTTAAACTAATAGCGCATTGTATACCATTAAAAGACCCTCAATACTAGTGCCACAGGAAATTTCAGGTCTATAAGCTCATGGGTGGGGACAGTAATATTTTAAGAAAATATTATGCAGGGACTGGTTGTTTAAAAAAAGGATAGCACCAACCACTGTAGTCTATATAGCAATTGTTGATATTTTCCGTGAAATTTTCTGTTTATTGTTTCAACATAAAATCACAGTTGATATCTATAGATTGAAGTCTCTAAAATTTACATCGTTGACCAAAATATGAGTTTCTGTATATTTTTGTTGAGTTTTGGGAGCGTTGAAATATTGACTATCGGATGGATGGTGCTATCAAACTATCAAACTGGTCACATGGGGACGAAGCTACTGGCAA
>JAODVM010371773.1:0-27533 GCA_025400095.1 Phenganax marumi
TTATTTCGGCATTAAAATTAACGCGTCTATACGATCAAAATACCCCCGGAGATAAAACTCTAGGGAGCCACCTTAAAACATGATGCAGTTGAAGAATTGTTACGGTTTTACCTGCGTCTGAAAATGAAAAGAGTTATGAGGCCAGCCAACAAAAAGCCGACCAATACACAGACAATCACGATAATAGTTGCATTATCTTTGCCTCCACCATTTTTCTTTCCGTCTTTGTCTTTTTTCTCTTTGTTTGTTTCACCGGTACTGTCATCATCATCGTCGCCATTGTCTTCGCCGCTGTCGTCATCGTTGTCATTGTAAAAACCTGTCGTTCAGAAGGCGCACTCAATTCTGACAATGCTTATCGCGTATATACAGTTTCGTGCGATTTTCTGAATGAATTAGGCTAGCTATATTTTTGTGTCGAAAAACTTCCTCGACGTTTCGAGTAATTTTCCTTTGTTAGGGAAAATAGTTGCTGTTTTCTTAGCCAGCTCTTCGACGCCATTGTAGTACACGACGTATTATTAATTTGAATTAGAAGTTTGTCGTTTGTTACCTGTAAAAGCTCCTTTGTATTTTACCACAACACAATGTTCTGTTTGGGCTGATTTATAGGCGTCGCACTGGAAATATACTTTCACCAGTAGTCCTTTCCAACTATCTGAAGTTTTGTTCAAATTCCACTGGAAAGTAAAACAGAATAAGCAGTGGAAAGAGACATGGTTCGGAGATTTACTCAAAGTCTTTTCTATGTCTTTTGTTCATGTTTATGCAACGTTGTTCACGGTTCGACCTTCTCGTTCGTTTTAAACTTTTTTCGATCTGTTTGTTTGTGTGTTTCGAAAACTGATGCACAGTGAAGACATAGTCGTCGGAGATATCGTTTGAATACTTGAACAACCTCTTGTTCTATCTTTTTGTTCATGTTTATGAAAACTTGTGCACGGTAAAGACATACTCATCATTGGAGTTGGGTTCGGAAACTTGCCAAAAGCCTTTGTTTCATCTGTTTGTTCATACAAAACTCTAAAGATTCAAATTTACCTTTAAAAACACTTTTCTAGCGGCAGATAAAGTTATATCAAAACTTCCATTTTTCATCTCCAGTGATTTCCATGTCTCGTTATGTAAATACTGAGATGCACTTGGCGAGATAGTACATCTAGTTTTCTGGGCGAGCACATTGATTTCTTTTTGTCCTGAACATTCTAACCGATCAGTGCATTTTGTTTTGTTCAGGATGACCAGGGGTGATCCATCTGCAAACGAGTTGCATCCAACGGCTGCAGAAAATAAAACGTGCAGAAAAGGTAACTCCGAAGGTTATAAGGTTTTTTTTAAAGCGATTTTCGATTTTGTACCGATCGAAGAAGAATATTACTTTCGCTGCACTAAAAGTTTAGCACTAGTATAAGCATCCTGCTGGTGGTAGGCTGTAGATTAGCATTGACGATAACTAGTACGGTAACCACCGTTGTACGACGAATGTCAAATGACAGGCGAACGAAACTTTTTGGCTGGAAGGTGAAGATAAACTATAGTCTTGTTAGCACAGGAAGTTGGAATAAAACTCTTTGATGTAAAGTGGAAAGTCTGAAAAGATGAGAGCTGAAGAAACTCCTGCAAAATGTCGACTCGGCCGTCCACCGTAGCTTTCATACATGAAGCTTGAACTCCCTAGTCGATATCGGTCAACGCGAACTGTGGATATATTCATGCCGGAGAACTAACCTCTATACATAAGCTTAGAAAAAACTCTTCGACGAAAAAAAGTGCAAAACCTTTGCCGATCAACCTTTGACTCGTGTGCAAGGCTAGTATTCACATACACATGATGACGGCAATGTTCTCTTTCTACTGCGAGGCTATTCCATAACTTATTCTATCTTGCACAAGGCGATATATTACTTTGTCTAACGCCAGACAGAAAGAACTTGCTCAGCCAGTTAATCCTTCCATGTCATTCATTCTCTGAAGTAACTATACGTACACTTACTTTTTGAACAAATGGGTTTTCCTGTTCCAAAACGTGACCATTTCGTGCTTAGATACTGCAGTTGGCTTGTTGTTGTATACTCGAAGAAACTTCCGAATTTCAGAAATCTTTTCGAGACTATTGGCTGCGCATCATACCCTACACATTTCCAAACCTCGTTCAAGTTGTTACTCTCGCATCTCTTCAATATTACAAAACGATCATTTGCTTTTGTAATGTACTCATCTGACATGCACTCCAGTGTCCCGAAGTGTAGTAGTTTACCCTCATTTGTCCATAACCATCGATAATCAAGGTCATCAATTTTGCAGCTTGGACTGCCAAGGACAAAGGTGTATGAGTTTACCACCTTTTGGTAAAGGCAAACTTTTCTAAAATTGTTCTGAACGAGGAACGACGCGTCGGGAGCTGTTGATGAAATTGAAAAAAAAATGTTTAAATTGCAAATGTAAGAGTAGGTGGATCAATTGCACTCTGGTCCATAGAACCTGTTTGTTGATTAAGCGAAAGTTTTGTAATTGTTTTCATCGGGAAATGAAATACGGAAGCTGCGAAGTACATGAAAGAGTATTGACCAATTTTGCTTGTATTATCAACGCTTTTAGCGGGTCTTCCCTTCGACACTTTCCATAAAATGAACGTCTAATATGTCGTGTTTTTTTTCAAAATTATCACACCGAAGGAAAAAGTGGGAAGTAATTTGTGTGTTAACTAGCGCGGCCATGTTGATACTTTTGCTGCAGTAGAATAAAAGGCTCACGGCCGCCGGCATATTATTAGCAAGGCAAACAGATTTAAGCCATGTATAACAGGGCCTGAATACACTGCAGTTTTGTCTTTTTTTTCCGAGTTAGCATTCTCATCTACGCGACTACAAACAGCGGTAACACTAAACTGTGAGATACCTGGCCTGGTCGAGCTATTATTAGTATCGACTTACTCGATGCATAGACCGAGAGATTGTCAGAGACACATTCGCCATATTGCCCTCTTGTTTGTATGAACGTCTGTCCCCAACTACATTGACAGAACTCGCAATTTCCATTTCTACAAAAAGCGTTGGACACTTCACAATCTGCTGCGACATTTGGGAATACGTCATGGTCTCCTCGGGTTATCCCAGCATCAACTGGAACCTGACATAAAGCTAGTAATGACACCAACGCCACCAAACAGCTCACAATGCTTGACGAAAGCTTCATAGTTTTCCAGGAGTTGTCTTCATTGGTTAATTCAAGGTTGTAACTAACAGCCACGACGTTGCGGCCAGTTTTGTGATTATTTGGTACATATATTGAATGCGTGTGCTAACGATATCCTGCTGCTTTGTTTTGTTTGAATAATGTTAATTTGAAGATTGATTTCTGCAACCTACGCATTCCCATGGAAATTGTCGGAAACCTGGCTTAAATGCACGACCAAGCACGTGGGGAGGCTGCATGTCTATTGTAATCTTCCATAGATATGCGAGTTTCACTCAGTCCATTGCTTTCACAAACAGTATTGGAGGAAACCAAATATATAGAGCAATACAGTTTCTTAACATTTTGCAGTTTTCCCGTTACAAATACAATAGTCGTACCATTTATTTACATTTAATAAAAGTCTTTAGGTTGCTCGGGTTTCATGCTGTTAAGCTAATACTATCTTGAAGATTTGTTCAGTGTCTCCCTGCGACTATGCGCTAAACTTTTAACTCACTAGAATGACACTACGTGTGTGAAAAAGGGTATCCAACTCTAATTGGCTGACGTGGAGATTAAATACTTGATCTTCATGATTTGACAGAAGTGTCACGTGGAAGCCTCAGCAGTTTCTTTTTTTGTCATAACAGTAGGAGACAAAATTACGTCTAGCAGTCCCTCCCTAGCGTGAACGCATTTGAAAATCATGGAAATAAATCGGAAAAGACATGTTTTGTGTACTTTTTTGGCATTGGCGTTGACGCTTTCGCTTTAAGCTCTTCCGTAGAAAATTCAGTCGCGTTGAGAAAACGTTTCGCCATTTTGTTTGTTTTACCTCCGCTCCGCTCGACCAATCAAAATTCAGTAATTTTGTCATGCATATAATAAACAATATAATTATTGGTGTCTGTAGCCGACTTGCGGCTGACAAATTGTCCCTACTCGAGGCTTACAATATGTCTATCTTCTGCCACCATCTGTGTTTCATTTCTACTGGAAAAATCCTCCTGCAATATAGCTAGAAGGTCTAGTCTTTCCAAATCTCTCCGACATCTGCCTAGTAATTCATCTTCTAGTTGCCCGTCTATAGTACATGTTACTTGTTTCCCCAAACATGTCTATTTCGTTTCGATTTTGTAAGGAAAACTATTGAATCTGTAGATACGTCGGCTTGATTTCACCTGAAATGAAAATGGTTCCACAAGGTGGAGCGCGCACCTGGGGCCGGTTGTTCGAAAGGTGGATAGTGATTTTTTGTAGCCTTCGTAAAATTTCCCATTGATCGTCGTAACATAAAATGACGACTTGTATCGATAGATTAAAGTTTCTGTTAGTTATATCGCTGACCAAAATGGACGTTTCGACGTTTTTTGAGCAATTTTATGAACGTTGAAAAATTCACATCCATTGGATAGCGCTATCCAAGTTTCGAACAACCTGCCCCTGGGTGACTAATTGGTCCTTAGCGGTTTAACCATGTGAACAGAGTTCAGCTGATCGCTGCTGTACTATGAGGATTTTCTCCGGGTACTGCATTTTTCCCTTCTCAAAAATCAACATGCAAAGAATGGAGGAGTGACTCGCACGGGAGTTCGAGTCCCGTTCACACTCCTAGCGCTTGGACTAGTCCAAAAAATCTTGTAATTACGTCCTTGTAGGCAGTAGTAGTAAATGTCTTTCGTTGGAGGGATTTGAGAAAAAGGCAGTCTTGTTCTGTTGTCTTTTCCTTTTACTTGCATATTTGATTGTTAAGCAAAATAAAAAAGTCCTTTTTTGTTCCCCATCCACTATTGTTTGGCTTACAAACGGTTATGGGAAACGAAAAGATTATTTGTGCGTGTTAGTAAAGACTGGTTTCCATATAGTCGTAAACGTCGTAAAGATAGTCACGATATCTCTTAACGGCCAAAATAATCTATCTTGCCAGTATATCTCAAAGAAAACATGCACGTTGTCGACTAATATTTGCTTTCCTAATAATTCGTTTTAAAATGCTTAATTCCAGATGTTTAGAAAGTTTGTGACTCTATCTTTACGATGCTTTCGACTATATGGAAACCAGGCTTAAATTATCGTCCTTGTGAATATGTTTTTAATGAAGTCTGCTAAAGCCCACCTTTTTGATAACATTAATCTTGTAGTAATATCTGAACGCTCTGAAAAATGACTTTTGGTCCATCTCAGGTCTACCTCGTAACATTCCCCACAATTGGGCAAGCTCACCCATATCTTTAATTTCAAACTCTAAATCTGTTTCCTTGGTCCATGAAATCACCGAGGAACACTCCTCTTCTTGTAACATGGCAAGAATAAACTCCCAGATAAAGTATGATGTTCGTCTAAAAGGCATCACTTTGCTTTTCAGCTTTGGAGTTGAGCTGTGTGCGAAAGAAAGACGCATTTGATCATTTTCGAGAAGTGTTGGCCATTTGATGAAAAGGTAATCCAAGTCAAAGTGTGTTTGTGAAGATCAGGGATTGTTCGTTTTTGTACTATTTGAATACGCAAAGTGCCTATGTCAAAGTCAGATCGTAGATGCAATAAACGTAAAATGCCAAACCAAGATGCGGGATTGCACATGTTTATAATATGTTACTATTTCTTCTGACCCAATTCTCAAACAACTTCTTGTGTTAAAACTAGAGTTTGTAGTGCGCATGTGAAGTTCAGGGGTACTAATATTCATGATGATAATTGAGTCATTTAAAGAAAAGGTGCAATATATCTTTTGCGCAGAAGCTAAATCACTTGGCATGGACCGCATTTTGCAATGGGCGACAAATATCTCGGAAACAAGTAACCTGCGCGTGAGCCAATTTCTACTATCACAAACTTTGTGTGCGATATGATTGTGTGCTTTGCTCTTCCATTATTTACACACGGTTGATGGGTCGGCCTTTGTCGGATTGTAATTTTAGCCCCATTAAACCCAGGTTAGTTTGGGCTCTGCTTCGAAGGTGGATTCAAACCTGGATTAAGTGTGTTTACACCGTTTACGTTTCAAAAATCTAACCTGGGTTTGAGTTAACCCGGGTTCGACCCGGGTTAGTTGGCGTAGAGTGTAAATGGGGCTTTTATTTGCTCTGGTACATCTTGGTAGACATCACAAGTAGTCTAGTAAGTCTAAAACGACATTACCATGCTCATTAGGCTAGTTCTTTATCTAAAAGTATAAACTCTTCTGGCGAAAACTGTTCAAAAAAAGAGTTAGTATTTCTGGCCGAAGAGCTCCGGCCTTGGTTCAAAACTTCATCGAGATTTTGTTTGTTTTCATGCACATGTGCACGTATGCAATCAGTTTCAAATGCTAGCCATCCATCGCCCGAACTAGAAAGATAAATAGCAGGGGCCGGTTGTACGAAGCTCCTTTAGCTTAAACGGTGGATAAGCTCAAAATAGAAATCATATATATATATATATATATTCCTCGTACATCCAATCTTCATATTTTCTAGTTGAAAACAATAATTATGTACTTAACTATTGCTTTAGGACATAATATTGAATTATGAAAATCTACAAAATATGAGAAATCGTTTCCAAATTCTGCCTTAACACCGTTTAAGCTAAACGGGCTTCGTACAACCGGCCCCAGTTGGACTACGTATGTAGCTGAAACCGTTTGAAGAACGTTTTAGCGCAGTATGACAGTAAATCATTGAATTGTAGCAGTTTGCCTGTCGTCTTTATTCGAATGAGCGCACATTGAGTGTTTGTGGTTATCCAAGCATGTAGGGCTTAGTTGCCCACTTTGCATGAACGCCTGTGTGCCCAGTGTTATATTTGTTGTATTCGCGTTTGGTTGTAGATTTGACCATTGAGAAATACCGTTTCTGCTTTCACACGAAGTTATTTTAAGTGCAAATTACATTGGAATGACTTATAAAGTAATGTGCAGGCCAAATTTAATCGCGTGTCATTGAAAACTTGGCGTAATATTGGCATACATGTAGTTATCTTACCTTGTGTTGTGTAAGATTTATGACAGAATGAATGGTGTTATATTAAACAACAAAGTTGCACTAAGTACAGCCTCGACTTACGATTCACCATCTCTAAATTTTGATTGCGTTTGCCGCACAATATGTCATTGAAAATATAAGCTGTTGTGTGATATTCGACTTATCGTTTTCTGTAATCAGGTACTATTCAATATAACATAAGAAATGATTGCTCATATTAAATTATTTTCATGTCAGTATATAGCAGTACACAATTCACAAAAGTACTTCAACTTACCAGCGCATTGGTTGTGTATCATGTACGCTTTCCCTTGACCAAATCATGCGTTTGTGTTTGGTAATTTATACTCTTGGATGCTCTATGCCTAACCAAGGGTAGCCATGCATTAAGTTGAACTCCCGTCCTTGCATAATGACTTCTTACTCATTGCGCATGAGTTAACAGCATGCCTAATCCAAACGAGCTGGGCTATTGCTTGGCGGATTCAAAGTAGAAGTTTGGTGCAGTATCAAAAAGGGAACTTATGTAACAAGTTAAGACCCATGTAACAAGTTAAACTCTAATAAACGTTATAATTAACTGTTATTCCACTGTTTTTCATCGTGGAGTATACTCCGACAGTTGGGTTATTTTTATAGATTTTACTCTAGTGTCAATTGAAGAACAATTGCTGAAATACTGCAGAAACAAAACAAACATTGGCGAAATACTGCGTGAAAATCTTGGTCCTTCTGAGTTACGAGACTTAACCGAAAGAGACATATTAAGCCCCTTTTACACGACCAAATTTCTTTGACAAATTTCATTTGTGAAATATTTTTTGACCATCTAAATTAGGAATTTTCAACAAATTTAACTTTACAAATGCATTTGTTTAAAAGCTGGGTTATTGTCAAATTAAATTTGTTAAAAATTCCTAATTTACGCGATCAAAAAAATTTAACAAATGAAATTTGTGAAAGAAAATTTGGTCGTGTAAGGGGCTTTAACTTTGACGTACTCCCGGTTTACCCACGCGACGGAGAGAACATGCACATTTCTTTCAGAATAATTGTGTTATATTAATGGAAGGGGGACAGCCATAATTATCTAGTTAACACAAAAGCAAAATAACAACAAACAAGGTTTCAAAAAAATCTTCGATATAATCCTAAACTTTTAGGAAATTTTTAAATAGGTTTTCTTTATGTAAATTTTGACAACTATATAGATATGTAAAGGACTATAACGTTCAAGGTCTTCTATTTAACATAAGTAGTCTTTCAAATTCCTTTAGATTATTCAAAGTCGATTCCGTAAAGGTGCTAGTGCTCCAAATATCGATATTTTGGTGGAATTGTTCTTGTGAAGTGACTACATTTGCTTCCGTTTTCATGTGTGCTAAAGTTGGTGATAGTATAGGTTCTGGTGTATTGTTCCCCGATGCGCATGACATTGCAGCCGTATTGTAATTTTCTCGTATGCCCGATGAATCTTGTAAAGTCTGTTGGTCACTCATTAATATGCTATTCAAAAGCAACGATGCTAGGTGACCTGAATCGTTATCACAAGGAGAGTAGCTGGTAGCACAGTTAGCAGCGGGGTGATAGTACTGGGTGTTGCTATAGTCTACTGGTTGGAAATTCGAGGTTTTTACCGAGTAATTTTCATACGTTGAAAAAGTGTTCATTTCGCTGCTAGGTACATAATAGTCTTCGCACGCGCTTGGAAGCTGTTGTTCATAGTTGCTGTTGTAGTCGTAGAAGCTATTTCCACTAGTGTCTAAATTTTCCAATGAATTATAGGAGTTACAATGAGCTTCCACAGGAAGCAACGTCTGACTTTTCTCTTCTTGAAATACTTGCTGCTGTTTCTCTGCGAGCAATCGTTCCAGCGGTGTATCGTCCTCGTCCCCGTCCATTTCGGGCTCGACCGAGCACTCGCCCTCGGACCTGTCATCGCTTATGAGATCAAGTATAGCGTTATCCGTACCGCTGAAGTCGATTTCCGGAAAGTCGTCACGGCGAATGATTTCCGATTCCTTTTGCTTCAGATAGTCGAATTTCGTGAAGCGGTACACAGCCTTTCGTCTAGGGACCTGGAAAAAGTAGAAAGTTTAAATATAGTTTAAGTTTTAAACAATAACGTTACTCTACAACGTTCTGCTTTAGTAAAATACCTAATATGATGTGATGCACATGGCTTCGTTACTGTTACAACGTTAATAAGCCGCTTCGTTCTTACTGCCTCCGCCCTTAGCAACATAAAATTCCAACAACGAGCTGCCATTTTATACTGAAACATGTTTTCAAACGAAAACTTTGCAACAAGTATGCTTTCCTATTGATGCTTATTGTGTGCTAAGAATTTAAATTTTATATGTGTCCTGTATCGCTGCCTGATGATATTATAGATTGTACACTAGAAGTATCTCAAATTATGAAAGTGTCTCAAATTAGTCCGTATGTAAGTCACCATGATGTTTTGCATGCTTTAAGGCCGGTTCAAACGTCGAACTTTTCCGTGAGCCGAATCTAATGCTAATGAGCAAAATTCTTTGTTTAGGTTCATTCCCATTCGATTTGGCACGTGAAAAGTTCGACGTTTGAACCGGGCCAAAGATTTAGCTAAGATTTTAGTTTTCAAAAGACGACTGAAAACATTATCTTTTCTGTGATTTTCACTGAGGACCGTTTGGATGTAGCATAAAAGGTTAGGAAGCCAATGCAAGTGGACCTGAGTTTTGTTTGCAATCATTGGAAAAATAGAAACTACAATTTGACTATATCGCGTGTAGTATCCTTAAAACGAAAGGATTGTGTACCTTAGCAAGTAGCTTCTTCTTGTAGTAGTATCTCATTGCACGTCCTAGTTTTATTTTATCCATGGCGGGTCTCCCTTTAACTTTTCCCCACAGTTTAGCAATCTCGCTCTGATCTTTGAGCACGAATTCTCCTCGTTCGCGATTCACCCACGAAATTGCAGCACAGCTTTCTTCACCATCCAAAAGCTGAAGCAAGAATTCCCAAAGATAGATTGTGGTTCGCGGTCGTACAGTTGGCATAACTAACGCAGTGTACTTTCGTTGATTGGCACTCCTTTGAAAGACAGAGAGAAAAACTACTTAGAGAGTTGACCCAATGTAGTTTAGCATAAACAACATACAACATTATCCCCCATGACCCACACATTAAATGTTAATTTGATGACAGTAAACATTAAGTATTTGTTTATGAGCGTTTACCAAAGCTCATATCTGTGATCCTGTTGTGGGGCATTGGTAAAACTAAGTATGGGGCTTTTATTGCAATTTTCTATCATCATTCAAACGGTTTTACGTAGGCAAACTTTTTAAAGCAATGAATTAACTTTTGTGGAGTGAATTATGTTCCGTGCAGGTAGCTGCATTTTCGCTGTAGACCGGCTCGTCAACACTATTTTGAAAGTTACACCTTAAGCGAGTGAGTTTGTGGCACGTTTTTCTTGTGGTCAAAATAGCCGAAAACATGTAAAACCATTAGTAATTCATGGTAAACTGTTCATATCAACTGCTCATATTTGAGCAAAACGTTGTATTTAATTCTATCCGTTTTAGTCGTAGCCTATTGGCATAGGTGTAAACTGAGACTACCTGACCCGCCTGGATTTGTGACAGGCCTATTTCTGAATATGACGATTAATTGTTTTATTTTATGTGAATTTATAGCAGCGGCATTGATTATGTATATAAGGTTAGAATTTAATTCACATAAGGAAAATTATCTGCCTGAGTGGTGCTAACATGTTCAGAAGGTTTGGTGAATTCTGAATGTGGCAAAGTCTTTTGATGTTTACGAATTTACTTTTCTCAACAAAAAATACACCAAGTTTTGTCTAATAAGGATTGAGTCTTTGAATATACAAAAGTGTTTTCTATTTTTGAAAGGCCCTTATAGACGAATGATTTTTGCTGCGATTTTTTTTCTCTTAAACCCGCTTCCCGTTCAGCCGCCAGCTGTCTTTACTTGTCGCTAAAAATGTCACGAAAACAGCTAGCGACAAACAAAGACAGCTTTAGCGACGAACAAGGACAGCTCGTGATAAACAAGGACAGCTAGCGACACTGTTGTTGGGATAACTGTTCGAACCTGTCACCTCCACTAGCTCACTTTTGTAGATAAGCTTACGGCTCATATAGTAACAGTGTAATAATAATATAATAATAATAATAATTTAATTATTTACATATAGCGCTTAATGTATAAGAAATATTCTAAAGCGTTGTACAACAACGAAACAAGTAATTAAAACCTACTATATACCAAATATAACTTTCATCCTAAAATATAATAAGAATAAAAGGCATAGTCCTGCTTTATAAAATATTTCCTCACTAAGATATAATACTATCTGTGGTTATTATACATGTAACTGTGTCCAGTTGTTAACTGAATATGCATGCTTCTAAGTATCCTTCGCGAATAGTAAAAACATTCCAGGAAATATTGTATTCTGTCTGTTTTTATAGATCAATATTGTGGTAGTGTTATGTAGAGAACGGATATCCGATTCGAGTTTAAGGATGTTCGTGTTATGTTCCAAAAAACGAAAGAGAAGCATTTGCGATTGAACCGTTTTTGCTTGTTCAAGACACACAAGTGAGTACTGACTACTTCTATTAACTAGTACAAATTTTGCTTTCTTTCTACCTATATTTTGGGAAACGAAGTTAACCCGATACGTCCGTTAGACAATTTTCCATTCTCTTGTCCATGTACTCAATGATAACGATCGATATTCGCCCGTCGAGAAGCTAGAGTATACGAGTAGTTTTCGTATCAAGATGCCCAGCACTTCGAATGTGTGAATAAGCCTCCGCTTAGTCTAAGTAGAGTTATCTTTAGAACGGGAAGTCTGTAGTTCATACTGTACTCAAGTGTGTGTAAGTTGTAAGTTCCGCTCGGTGTGAGAGCAAAGGAAAGTACATTTAAGATTTTTATAATTTAATATATTTTATCAAATTTTTATTAATAATATATTTCAATATACTTTGCATGGTGCAAACAACAATATAAGCCTCCGTTTGAGGATATATACACCACGTGTACTTATTTACAAAACTACATTTGCCCATATTAACGATTGTAAACTGTTATTATGCGCATATTCGTGAATGCTGTTGGTTGTTGTGCGGTTGAACATATATGGTGTTTTTGGAGTATCCGGCTAATTCATAGGTTGTTAAAAAGCCGTAACTGCATGTAGAGTTTTTTTTCGTGCAACAACGCTAGATATCATTAGTAAAACTACACACGATGTAACACCTCTGTGTCTGCAGCATTGTAGCTGTCCCTATCTCCAATTCATCATGATTTGTTCTCAGTTGGTACGGAAAATGTATTGTAATCAGGCTATGTATGTTATACTTCATATCATGTGTAATATTACTGGTTTGCTTTCGCTCTGATGTACTCCGCTCCTAGTAAACGGCAGTTGAGGTCAAGTATACATCGAATTGTTATCAAGTTTCAACTGGAAGGCATAAGTTGTGAGAATGTGGACTATGGAGGTCATTCTAGGCCTCGCATGGCAACACGAGAGCTATCCATATGACGATCAGAGTTTTCGGGCGTTAGCCAAAATAGAATACGAACGACTGAAGTGTCGCCCTGGAGGTTAGTCAGGGTTAATACTAATACGTACTTTACGTACGATGGGAATTAGTTGCCCAAACAAAAATAGGATAGCTTACTGTAATGAAAGTTGGATTTGGAGCATGTGCAACGTTTTTCACAGAAGAATTCGTTGATTATGCGTGTGCTTTTTTTAAACTAGCCTTTTTTTTATGGACGATAAAATACAAATATGTTAAAACCGAAAATGATCACGCGTACGTAGATTATACATGCGCACAAGTTTGTGATATAGCTAGCAAGTATGCACTGCCTAAATTTCATTTTCCAAGCCCCGTGCTGAATTAACGAACAACATTAATTCTAATCTATAGTCTACATACAGTGTGCAAATTAGCAAATTCTATATATAAATTTCCATGCAGGCGATGTATTTAATGTATATAGTTTGTTTAATAGAATTAAAGATACGGCTTTAAAATATATCGAATCACGAGTAATTTTGTGATTCTTAGTCTACTATACTAGCGCCAGAAAATGGTCTTATTCTATGTAATAAAGGCGGCCTGGCATAACGTTTGCGCATCATAACTTCTTCGAAGAAACTGCTACTGTTTTAACCGTAAATAGAGCAGGTGTTTACATAATAGCGATAATGAAAATATAAAAATATGTTGCAATGGAACATGTATCCATACTTATATACACGAAGCAAGATTTCAAATATTCAACTTAAAACGCGCATGTAAAACTTTTGCTGCCTTTTGAAAACTGCTTCGTATAATATGTATGTATATATCCATTCATAAAATTCTGTTTAACTTTTCCTTTGGCTCACATTTTACGCTATACAGTGTATTTTTGCTATGTGTTTTATTATTATATGCTGAAGAAAAGTTTGCAAAATATTATATATTTTGTTATTGGAATGCAGTAGAATGTACTAGAGGGTTCTATCACAGCGGCTTATGACCCTACAGTACTCTCTATACTATTCTAGATTAAAGCATTTGAATTAGTTTCCACTTACTTCCGTTGCTGATACTACAAGTGTGATTACCACGCGCTTTTGTTGAATAGAATGATTTGTATGAAAATACCGAGAGAACGAACTCGTCCTTGCTTTAATGCTAATAACCATGTTGTAAGCCATAGTGTAAATGTCTTATATGAAGTCAGGAAAAGGGCTAGGTTAACGCAATTGACCCCCGCAGTAAACTCTTTACGTAACACGCTGGTGTATCGACGTCACGCTAACCTAACTTAGCTCAGATTCAAGCTTGATTTGCCTTAAAATCGCTGTTTCGACATTCTGAAGGCTAAGGATGGCCCAAATATGCTACATTTAAACATTTCCTAGCGATACAAGGCATATTTTTGCGAATTTTTGGCAATTTCACCGGGCACGTAGCTGAAAATTATACTTGAGTAACGCGTATATTGACGTAAAACAGTCTGATTAATGTATTCGCTAGCTGCCGTTATGACGTTCGAGTGCCGATAATTTTCACTCGTCAATTGCTCGGTACGCTCTCGGGCACTTAAACCAATACGAGCGTGAATAGTCGACTTACGTCAACCATCGCTTGGAATAGATTCTCACAGTTGTTCTTAGTATATTGTAAGACTTTCGTGGTGAGTTCTACTTGATAGAAAGAGACCTTTGTTAGTTCGAGATATTTTAGTTCATAATTAATAGTCGGCTGTTACACTACACCGTTACTATGTGATTTTCGCTTGAGTTCTTAGGGATTGTACTGCCGGGTAAAATAACATATGTTATATTTAGAAGTGCGTATCAAATGAACAGCATGCAAATTTTTAATCTTTGTAAAAACAGATGCTGGGCTAGCTTGCATATAAAATTAAAAGATTTGTCGATTTACGTGGAATTAAGAGGTCGCGTTACATTTAATTAAGTAGGTCTGCGTTTTAAAAGCTTAGGCGATAAATTTAGCTACTTGGAAATGTTTGAATTAAAGCTTTATTAGAAAACTTTTGCGCGATTGTTTGCTTTAAATTTAAAAGAGAATGCTGTATTTTCTTGAGATTTTATACTGCTTTACAGGAAGTATATTATAGAAATTATTGCACTAAAATTTTTATTTGGATTTAGCTTGCAATTCTTGCAGCAGATCGATCTTTACAACGTTATTACGTTGATAGCAATAGATAAAAATCTGTTTCCAAAGTTTATTTTACGCCACGCATAGAAACCGAAGTAGGAGTCGCTGATATGACCACGAGAGACATTGCAAAATATTTTCGTCTTTTCTACGAACTTATATTTCGAAGTGTTTTTGTATGTTTTCATTCAAATTTTGTTTGTGCAATACTGACGAAGACAAAACCTTTCAGTGGTACTCGCATTTGTAGTCGAATCTAAAGCCGCTTTCCTTTGCACGTTGTCGTTGAAACTTTCATACATCTTCGCCACTTACTCACTGCCTTTACAAGAAACTCTAGACTTCAGATGCCCTGGGAACATTTAGGAACATCTAGGAACATTTACTGTTTCTTCCAGGCTTCTGGAAATTGGTTGAGAAATAGGCGCAGTTTGTGACCTAGTGTTGACATTGTGAAGAAGGAATTTCAGTCAGTTTTTCTGCAGGCATTTGCACGACATTGGTCAAATTACACATCAAGTATTTTGTTATTCATTAATAGAATGTGTTCCCTGTTTTGTTGGTAGGACAAGCACCTTTCATCACCTTTCAACAATGACGTTGTGGGTTCGACTTCTTCATATAAAACGAGTTCGTCAACTACTCTACCGAAAATTGTAGGTTTTCTCCGGGTAGTCCGGGTTTTTCTATAGAAAAGCTGACAGGGTGGGCTGTAAGAAATTAATGACTCAATTGCTGCAAAGATATAATTTTTGGGCTAAATGTACAACTTAGATATAGAATAGCTACGAAAAATTGTGAAGCGCTTTAGATAATATCCATCATGTAGATACAGCAATTTATAAATGACACACATTGATATTAATTTTTTACAAGTAGCCGATTTAAGTGCCGGCCGCAAATTATACGGATTTTTTTTGTTCATGTAGGCTGAACAGGTTATGAGTAATTTAATCTTTCATTGAGCCCAGTTAGTTGTATGGTCGCAACTGCCATTAATAGAGTCACGATCTTTCTCATTTGTCGAAAATTTGGCTACAACAGTTTGAAACTGTATGCATAGTGATTTCTTGTGCTACATGATGCTGTCTGGATTTGAATAACACTTACTGGAGAAAGAAGACAATGTTTTGGTCGTTAAGAGGGATATCGTGAGTCTTCTTTCAAAACAATTGCAACGGTCATTTGAAAATCAGTGCCAAAAAAACGTTGAAAGGCATATAGCTTTTAATTCATAGTTTTGTACTAGAATATTGCATTATTGTAACGTGACGAATTCTTGTCTAAGTTAAAGGTTGGAATATGATTTTGTAAAGAAACCATTCACTTGCAATCTCTGTAAAGTGCAGGATAAGTCGATCCACAGCACTTGAACTAATTAGCATCATTTGGGATGCATTCCATTCTTTTCGCTTTTGCACGCACGCAAGAATTGAAATCCTTCGAAATTTTGTATCTTTTAGAAATACTGGAGAGATAGCAACGTGTTCTCCTAACACACTGAATTCTTTACATTCCATTCTGTGGTTGTTTATACAACGAATTTTATTACAATTTATAATTTTACGTATGTGCACCTTCGTGTGAAAAACGACTAAACGAGGCAGTTAAAAGCACCCCTTCTATTCTTGACGCTTCAATTTTATATATTGTAGACATTGCGCTATTGTATAGTAGCCGTGTTTTTATAAATATTCTATTTGAAATGGAAGTGCAGTGTAAAATGCAACATAAACATTCCATACACAGCGAATGCTACCATAAAGTTTTCACAACTGAGTAAAAACACCATTTTGCATTATTTCTCTATTATGTTCCTATTTTTATCGTATTTTAGGCATTGCTGTGTTATGGAGCCGACCGTATTTTATAAATATTCAATTTGAAATTGAACTGCAGCTTAAAATGCAACATAAACATTCCATGCAAAGCGAATGCTGCGGTATTAGTAAGGACTGAGAAAAAGCACAATATTCCATTATTTCTCAGTTGTGTTCTCATTTTCTAAAAGTATTTAGGTCATTGCAATGTTATGGAACTGCCCATGATTTATAAATTTTCAATTTGAAATGTAATCACGACTTTGAAAAGTAAAATATAGATTGCAGAATTAAAACAACATGCACATTCAATTTTATAATTTTTCTGCAGAAGGTTCGCATTTCATGTGTATATACTTGCAGTTTTTGACGTTAAATACCCATAGTGAATAGATGAAATTGCAAACACCAAAACAAGAGGAATGTTACAATATCGATCAGTGATCCAAATGGAATTGTACAACATGCTGAGTATTGCCACACAAAATTTTATAGAACCAAAAACATGTACTTTTTGTACTGGTCTCTAGTGTGTTCCCATTTCACGGCATATACTGTATTTACTACAGTATTTGTTAACAAAGTTGCTTTATAAATTTTGAATACATACTTGGTATTGTTTAAATTTGTTGGTGCGACCAAGTTTTGAGTTCTCTGCTTTGCTGAATGATAAAAGACGCAGGATTGAGGTTTTCCTGAATGTCTGTCACGGTTTCCTCTAGTTAGCGCAGAAATTTGTTCCTCCATGTGCCAAATAGCCTTGGCAGTTTACGAGTTAAGCACTCGAAGAGTGCCGAGAAATTTCGAACGTATGTCGGAATGGGATGTATCGAGACAGGATGCAAATGTTTTACGAGGCTCTAAGTCGATTTATTTGCGTATACTGATTCTCAATGGTCATGAATTTTGCGGTTACTTTCGTAGGAAAGGTTTGCACCGTTTTATCGTACACCACGCTCTATAGTCAAGTGCTCTATGGCGATTCGGTAAATCTTATTGGAATGTTTTGGTGTGGTTACTTTACTTACCACTGACTTCGAGCTCTAGTGGAGGCTGATTCTAACTTGTAGATTGCACTGTAGTCTTGGTAGAGATTGCAATATGCACGACATGATAATTATAGTTCCTGTTCGTTGGAATTTTTATGTTTAAGATGTAATAAAGAAAATCATGGTAAGGGAAATGTGACCGTAATGTATCATGGGATAGCACGCGAGCGTAACGAAGTGTGGTTACTGAAACTGAGGATTTTGCTGCTGGCAGTTAGTACTGAATGTTACTCTGCAGTTCCACTTTGTGACTATCTGTGGTTTGCGCATTAAATGTTGTATTACGCATATTTCAACTCTCAAAAGCAATGAGTAACTTACTTTTAGCAACAGTAGTGCTTTAGCAATTTTGTTATGTAGGCACTTGTCGAATTTCAAATAAACTACTTCTCTTTAATGTAGATAGTTAGTCTCTAATGCAAACAGTTGACTTGTTACTTTCCGGCGATATGGTATAATACGGAACTTAGACGATGTTTTCTCTCTGCCATGTCCCATATACAACCAAAGAAAAATCGATTACGTAAAATGACCCCCCGTTGGTACTTCTAACCGGCTAAAGCCTATACAAGCTATGCCATAATTTTCGTCGCTATGTCTGTAACGAACTACAGCTTAGAGTTGACTAGGAAATATTCTTCATTTTACAGTTTCCTCTTTGCTCATTTTTGGTGTTTCACTTTGGCTAATTTGCATGCATGCGCTCTTTGTATCTATGTAAAAGTTGTACATTTAGTCCACTGCCAATTTCCGACCGCTTTCGTCATGCACGTGCGACTTTTACTCCATATTAATGAAATTCCTATCGTGTATACTGCAAAAACACATCCTATCCTAGCGGATGTTTGTCCTGTGTTAGGAAGCATTAGAAATCGGACTACAAATGCGAGATTTTCGTAGCATTTTTTTTGCAGAAACTTTGTTATGTGAAGAAAGGGCGACCTTGTTAAAACTATGCGAGCAATTAGTTTCAAAGTCAGTTCTAGCTGTTTTATTACCACGATAAATAGAAAAAATTTAAAACACAAAGGATCAAGAGATTATAGTATTGACAGGAATTATAATACCATGAATTGTGCCTGTCTTAAAACGCTCGATCGGTAGCTGTGCAAATCTGGGGCTTTGTTTCTGAATGTTCAGCCCGAGACGAGTTTCAGCCCGGCTTTGAATGTCCAAAGCTGATGCACGCGTTTACCACAAATTGCTCTATTTAGAAATTATCGCTGTATAATATTTAAAAAATATTTATGGCGGTGATAAGGCGAACAGTTAGCTTACTTTTGGAAAACTATATGCTTAACATGAATTTTGGAGATTTGTGAAGTTTGCATGTTTTCCGTTGAACTTGCTGTACTTCAGTGTCATGGGCAATCTGCCATCTATTAGTGCCTGCAAGTATTTCGCCACGAATGGTTATCTGATCACATTAAGCTTAGTTTTCGTTGGGAATAGAACCTTATTTGAACGTGTGATCACATTTTTCTTAGCATATCCTAAAAAGGCCCGTTCTGTCCACTTGTTGCTTGTATGAGAAACGATTTTGCAGTAGTGGGTGAGGCTAACTGACAGTTTCGTATGTACAACTGATTCTGAAGAATTACGTTAGGTTTGTCGCACTTTACTCGAAACGGAAACCGTTTTTTGGCGAATACCAACGTGCTTGCGATAAACGTCATTGACATATGGAGCGTTTTCAAAACTGTGTAGACAAACTGGTGCTTCACATGCTTTGATGACGTATTTTAGTCAATGCGTACGGTTTGGGAAGTATTTGTTCTCTGTTGTAAACATTGGTAATTTTCGCCAACTACTAGAGGACGATAGGAGTTGGTGATCAACTTGCAGTCATCATCATGAGACTATGATTTTAATTCTTGGTACTTTATACGTGTAATAGTCTTATATGTGGTGAAAAACACATGAACTAGTGAGAATAAGTTTTTTTGGCTTGCCTGCTTCTTCCAGGCGTTCAAACTTTTGAATTTAACTACCATTTACTGCCTTGTGATACTTGATGAAACCCACCTTGTACGTTTAACAATCTTCTGTGTTGAGGCAAACATGAAGTATACGTTATTATGTAAACGAACGCACCTCAAAGAGCTAGTGTCAAGTGGGCTTGCATCATTTGCTTGTTTTTGCAGTACTTTGTGGTAAAAGTTAATACAAAACCTCTCGAAAGTGCTATTGAATATTGAATAGCGGATGGACTATTTTATTGGGTGGTAAGAATTGTTGGTGCGGGCTTTGCGATAAACTTCGCAAGCGTAAAAGTCTCAGTTTTGACGTTGTGGGACCGGATAGTTGAGATCCGGACATGTGGGAGTTGTCGATTGAATTATCACATTACAACGTCAGCAGATTTCGTCAAGGGGTGCAATGCGAAAGTCCCGGGAAATTCGTGGGCGTCTCGTGCGTCTGTTGTGCCTATCATTTGCGCGGTGTGATAACACGCGAGTCGAGAGTTCATGTTGTTTTAAGTGACTTCCAATGCGCCGCAATAGATAAATTTTATTGAAGGTTACGAATGCTGAATTGCGCAGCAGTAAAAAACGTAAGAAAACTTGATTACGGTATTTACAAAGATGATAAATAGATAATTTTATATGAAGATAAGCCTTGAAATGTTATAAATTTATTATTAATTACATATGACTTCAATTAGTACTGTGATTGTAATTAGAATGATTTAGAATGAATAATACGTGATTTGAATAACGTATCTTTCATTCTAAAGCATTCTAATTACTGAGAATATACAGTGAACCTGAAAAATTATATAATGTGCCTTCCTTATTAGCATTCATGTTACTTTATCAGGGATCGAAGCCTTGCATGTGACTGAACTAGGGAATCTGATTGAGCAGTTTAGTTCATGAATATCAATAAGCTTTGAGTTTCAGATAATGGTCTAAGTCTTAAAGCTCTGTCTTATATCTCACTAGAATGCAGCTGTTCGAGTGAAAGTCAAAGTCCGCGATAAGCTAATACATTTGAGCTTCTCTGCGTACTGATACTTGAACAGGCAGAGCTAAATGTCCGTATTGTAGCCCGTACTACTCAGGAGGTATTTTGGGCGAGTTAGTATTTTGCTGGAACTTAACAAAGACTCCGAATTAGAATAATGTCCACTGTGTATGAAGTGTAACGCTTGCTGTCAAAGATAAAGATTTATTTATTTTTATTTATTTATAAGCTTTGTCGAAAAGACTGGATTAACTCACAGAGCTATGTTTTGGTGGTAATCCTTTGTGTGTAGTGTTGACATATTTGCATTATATCTTATAAACATTCTATGAAGAAAACTCTCACATTCCATTTGTATTGGTGCAACAACCATTCAAAGTAGAGGAACGTATTGTTTTAACGACTCATTGTTGCGTTCACCAAATCATAGGTCACGTTTTATATAACGAATTGATATCGTTAACTTCGAGACAGTATAGTCTACGTAACAAATCTAATATCGATGTGCTTCTTTCGTGCACATTACAGTACATTTACAGTACATTTACAGTTTTATTCCGGCTATGTGTTTCAATGTTTCTGAAAAAGTTTAGGCGTTGAAATTCTATTTCAGAAATCAATGGCTATAGTAAAAGTGAATGCTTGATTGGTAGCAATGGAAATATTCTAATTTTTAATGTATCTATTGTCTGATTATTATAATTGTAATATCATGCGTGTTTAATTGTTTTACAATGATAGTTTAAATCTAGCAACTTAGGTGTAGATTTAACAACACTTAATACGTATTTTATATTATATATCTTACTGACTATATGAATTTTTTTTACAAACCTTTAATATTTTTTACTGCATGTGTATCATAATAGTTATAGACACACACGTTGCAATTCACCGTTTTGGTGCGATAATGTGTTCAATAAACCATTCTATCTATCTATCTATCTATCTATCAAGTCTGATCTTCGGTATATGAGCGATCATTTGCGTCAAGTACATCATTTATATATACGGTGATGGAAGGAAACAGTGGTTAGGAAGGTCAAGGTTTTCACACGCTCAGTTTGAGCTAAAACACGCTCGATTTTCAGTTGGTGAAGAGACATGAAAGGAATAGAAATAGAGGTCTCAAGCTGACGTGATTGCAACACAAACGGACTTGATCGTGCTCAGGAATATCTCGCGTGACAGAATTCAAAAAACGTTCGAATACATCATGTAAACGGATGTGGTATTGTGAGCGTTCCAAATGAGCAAACGTGTCCGTGATTTGTACAGTATAATCTACTCCTGTTGTTCGGAACTTTTTGACTCGGACTTGTCTCACATTATTCACAATAAAATAGTTACTCGTCTGCCGTGCTTATCCCGTTCATTTCTTCATGGGCTCTCTTTTCTCCACGGCCAACTTGAAGCAACGGTTCATCATCATGCCAGTCACGAAAAAAGCGTTCCCTGTCACCTGACCGTCAATGATAAGTTAAGTCATTTTGATGTAGCTGTGGTGCCTCCAAAAGAGGCTTGCCGCTTTGCCAATCGTGTAGGAACTGCTGTCGTTGTTCAGGCGTCCACGAGTCCGTCAGATTTGCAGCAAGTCCAAGTCGTTTGTTCTCGACATCTACCGAACGGGCTATAATTTCCGCTTCCCTTGCTCGTGTTCGTTTAACAAGTACATGTCTTCCAAAGCCACAAGCTCTTCAACTGTTTCACTTTCCGCAATTGTGACAGCCAAATCCACGTCTAAAATTTTCAAAATTGTTTTTAAGTAAATTCAACTTGCTATGCATGACAACGACAGGAAATACTTCATGTACTTACCGATTCAAAAATTCAGCAAGGCCAACTTCTCTCTGCGAAAGTTGTGAAAAGGGTGTTCTTGTTTACTCAACAAGTTCGATTCTGACTCAAAATTCAGCAAAAGCCAAGTTCTCTCTGCGAAAGCTGTGAAAAGTGTGGTGTTGCTTACTCAACAACCTCAATCTATATTACTAAAATCCGATTCGAACCGGTGCACGGTAACATCACCTCAACCGGTCGCATCATCCGGTCACGTTACCTAATGTAACGTGACCTCAACTGACAATGTCACATACGGTGACGTCCCCCTTTCTGGTTACCACAAGTGACGTCACTTCCATCCCTATAGGGGGAAGGGTAACCTACCCGCCAGCCATTGATACAGGGTGGGACCATGCAGTGCAGCATTATGCAAATGAAGTCAAACTCAATTACTACCCTTTTACTCTAGCAGAAGCACTCCAGTGACGTCACGTTGAAACCCTGAGCTTTTGCGAGCCGCCTAATACGGCACAATGGCGACTTTCTATATGCAATTTTCGGAGGTAGTTATCTTGAAATATCTTGCGTACAAACACGAATTAAAACGAAAGACTTTGCAGGGTAACGTACGATGGTGAGGCCTTCGTTTGAACTTAACTTGTTTTAGGGGTAGACTTCCCCTTTAACAGTTAGAAACTAGTCGAAAAAATCAAACAATTCAGGTAAAAGTATTTAGCCACGTCAGGTGCATACCCACGTGCGTGCACACGTGAATTTTAGAATTTGTAATAATACACAAGAAAGAGCATGCAAAATAGTAGAGGCATTACACTCTTAAAATAAACTTGAATTGCAAAGGCGTAGAGTTTTGGTTTTGTCTTGGTAGGCTGAGACTTCAAACACGCGGTCGATTGTTTAAAAAAGATGGCGGTATGTCTATTTTACCAGAATTTTTTTCAAAGATAATTTTTATATGGGATAAAAATACTAGAACACATCGCCTTGAAGTCAGCAACTCGTCAAGCAAGAAACCGATCATCTGTATTTTGATGCCGTTCGGGTAAAAGTCGTCAAATGTGGCTATAAACGATTTAGAATCGGAAAGGATTCTGGTAAAATGGACGAGCCGCCATCTTTTTTATTATCGGTTTCGAAAATCGATATTTAGCGGTAATATTACCATTTGTCGATTATTCAAACTTTATATGTTAAGTTAATGTATTTGTCGTTATTGAAGCAATAAAAGTAAGATAAAACAGTGTACTACTATAATGGCTACACTTCGTTTAAGCCTGTACGAAATGCAACATCGCCGAAACATAACCGAATAAAAAAACGAGAAGTAGTGGCAGTGTGGCAGTAGATTGGAGAATTGGAATCGGAATTGGAATCGTGGAAAAAAATTAATTTTTGCCCGACAAATGTGATGCTGAAGTTGCGAAACGCTTTTTATGTTTTATTTTGTTTTTATATTTCTAGGAATAAACGGTGAAAAGATGGTTAGTTTGTTACAACAATATTAACTAGATACAGGGGCTGACCCCCATTGTAAGATTTCTTGGGGGGGGGCTCGAGCCCCAAACCCCTCCATACTCTACGCCTATGTCGAAATATATTCTGGAAACCTAAAGGCGTAATTATATTTGTCTTAAGCAAGTAGTTTAAGACACAACACCAGCATGAAAAACACATTTAAAAATTGATGATAAAAATATCAATTGGCAAGCTGGATACACGATATATTCTGTGGCAACTCATAGTTTTAAGAATTCCTAAACCTTTGGAAAGTTTGGGCGGAATATCGTTCTAAGTCACTGTTGAGACTTTTCTCATCGTCTTAATTTTAGTGGTTTCAGATTTGTTCCATCAATGTTAGTGATCTTAGTGATAACGTTAGTGATACTGCCGCACAATTTGAAATTATATAAAACTCGGCCTTGGAAAATTATCGATTTGATCTTAAACCACTAGACAACATAATGAAATATATGCACACTAAACGTTGTGATGAAGAAGGATCTGTATGCATTTTTCCAGATTGATCAGTTCTGTGCAGTTTTAACAAAGATGCAGAAATACTGCCTTAAACTTGCCCTGTCCACCAGAATGTTCACTGACCTATATTCGTTTCTTAAGAGATTTCCAGCGTCTCTTCTAGAAAGTCTTAATCTTCTTGGTCACTGCCGTTACCTTCTCTAATAATATTTTGTAGCAATACAAATTTACAGATTGGATTTTTACACCTAAATATTTCAATTTAGCAAGAAATTTAAACCTTTTGTCCAAACAGTATTCTTTAAAGAACGAGAATAACTGTGATTGAGTCATGGATACCAAATAGAAAATATGAATATCAAAGCTGAATCTCGGAAAAAACCCACATTGTTTCAATTCCATAGTGCTGTCTTTTCGTTTAGACCCTAGCCGTGCTATTTTTATATGACAAATTCGCGTCTCTTTTTGATTGCTGGAAGTAATTTTGCATATTAATCAGGCAATAATACTGTCCAGTTCAAGCACCCACTTCTGCACTCTCCCATTCATTTAAGCAACATATGTACAGAAAAACGAAATCATCATGGTATTTCTAAATAAAACTAACCTGAGGGTTGACGAGAGCTGTCGACGACGACGATATCCCTGAGAATATATTTACCGGGCAATGTCATTTTTCGTGATACATTGCCTGTAGATGTATCCAACTCAGAAAGATACTTTGAATGTTCTTCTTGGAAGTACAGGACGTCCCCTAATATTCCCAAAGCAAACCAGCCACTATTATATACTTTCACTTTGTTTTTACCATCATAATCCATGGAAAATATGCCAAAGTTTGAGTGGATAAAATACACTCGCATTTTGTTGTAGTCAAGTGTTATTGCATAGTATTCATTGCACGTTCTATCAAACGCTAACGTGCTCGTTGTCTTGCTGCCAAAATGTCCTCTTTGCAAGACCGTCATTTTTGAGTTCCCTCCGGACCAAAATAGAAATCTGTGGAATGTAAAAAAGTTGTATCATTGAACCATACCTCCTTAGCAAACGAATATGGAATTACAGTAAAGAATCATCTGAATAGTTCGCGGTTCAACGCTTCATCAGTAGATAAAATTGTGTTAAGTAATATCACAACCCTTCATAGAGATGCATTGTCTATTGATGGAGCCCTGATGTGTTCTTGATGTAGCACTAACAATGAGCACTAATGAAGTCTCATTGGTGAAACTTTGACCGGCAAAACGATTAGAAAATTTTAACGTTGTTTTATTAGGTAGCAGAATCGTACGTTTGGTGAAAGCTTTTCGTTTTGAGTGGACTAAGTATACGCTCAATGCTCAGCAACTTTCTCATTGTTTTTGGCCGACAAATCAGTTGATCAGATTAACACAACATGTTTTACATCTTTTTAGATCACGTGTTTTCCGCATTTGCGACATCAAAAGCAGAATTCCGATTGTGGAATATCGAGTCAGTTTTTTCTTAGTTACCATCTCGCGTCTTGGACATTGCAGTCCCGGTAATGTACTCTGTCTCGTGTTTGGACTATAATCTTGCTTTTACTGAAGTTTGGCTCCACATCTGCTAGGTATACTTACCCCATAATGGGATCCACTGCTATGGAGTGCCGTTTATTATAGAATGATTCTCTCGTCTCACTGCTCCATTTGCCACTATCTATATTTGCAACTTTAGTTGCTGGATCCGGATAGGTGTTCCAGAATATCCGACGTCTTCTCCAATCTACTGTCATATCATATATGAACCCAGCATTTTTCACCAAAATGGCCTTGTCTGTACCATCTAAGTTAGATTTGTATATATTTTTATCATTGTTTTCAAAGTAAAGTTTTTTGTCAACCATGTTTATGCCCAGCGTCGGAGAATATTGAAGGCCATTAGCGATGAATGTCATATCTTCAGTAATCAATTCAATCGCCAGGATTTGGTACCAGACTGAGGCAAGCAAGTATGGTTCAGGATAAGGGCCTGCAAAAAGAGCGATGCTTGAAATTAAATGAGGACTGAAGTTCAAGAAACGGCTTTAACACGTTGGTATGCCTAGAGCTTGATTTTCACTGGCAACATAAGCATAAGCATGCGGCAAGACAAATGGTAAAGCAAAGAAACAGGGCCACCTAGACAATCTTATGGGTCTGGGGCAAAATTTTCTTTGGGGCCCCAATCCTCCCCCAAAAAAGACCATACAAATAGCAAAACAGGTCACAATTATGTGTAATTTTGTTTATTCGTTGTTCCCGACAAATATGACCGATTGGGTACCACATTTGTTTTGTAATTACATTTGCACTAGACCACACTAAACTGACCCCTGCATGTAACTGGAGTATACAGCGTCAACTCTCCTGTATAAGCTAAAAATATGGTGAACATAGCACGGCATATTGGTTAACTCGTGGTGTATGGGGCGCGAAGTGTAAATTTAATTTTTTAACAAAGTTTGCATCATGTTTTCATTATTTATTAAATAACCATAAACGGTTTCGTTCTTATATGAAATAACCTTTTTTCTACAAGTTGGTTATTTTAAATAACCATTTGGTATGCAATTTATTATTTCAAGTAACCAAATGTCACAACTACAGTTTTAAAAAAATGACCAAAAACGCAAATTTGGTTATATCAAATAACCAATAGTGCAAACGCACATAATTTTTTTGGTTATATCAAATAACCAATGTTTGTCAAGTCCTATAAGTTTGGTTATATCAAATAACCAACGTTAGCAGATTTGGTTATATCAAATAAACAAAATAATTTCTTTACACTCAGCGAGTGAAATTACATCATAAAGGTCAACATGTCCCTCCAAAGTCCAAACTCCCGCACCTGGAAATATTCGAAAGCATGGTGTCAAAAATGGTGGCAAACAACAACTCACAGTCGTCTTCTTCTGGGCAATCTCTGGAGCAATCCCTTACCGAAGCAATCAGCCGAGCTATTCATGAAACTTTCCGTACCAACGGTAGTTCTACAGCTAACGCTCAGGTATCTGAACGAAAACTTTTACATTATTCATATACATTTTACGTATATTATATA
>JAODVM010371774.1:0-10901 GCA_025400095.1 Phenganax marumi
ACGGATTTATTGTGCCGACGGGCAAAGCATTGGGGGGTGCAGCACCCCCCCGCACCCCCCCTTAGCTACGCCCCTGACTAGTATTAATGGGAGATGAGACAATACGGAGCTAAAGATTCTACGACCCGAGCTCAACGGTGTGACCATGAAGACTCGGTTTACTTATGTTGGAAATGTTTACAAAATGAACTACAGCATTACGCGTATACGAGCAACGTTTCAGTAATATTTTGATTCTGTCAAAGTTAGAAACAGCCTCAGCTGTAATAAGATTCTTGTAGTTTTGCATGGCGAAAACAACAATATCAGTATTTGTTTGAGGGTACATCATGTATAGCTATATTTATTATTGCAAAGCTTTCGGTCCGTTAGCCCGGACCTTCATCAGTGCAACTGATGTACATGGTGTACAACTGATATACATGGTGTACCCTCAAACAAATACTGATAGCCTCAACTGTGTTTGCACGAAGAAACTTATTTACCGCGTCCTTAATCTATAGTTCTAGCAACGGCGACGTGATTTTCGAGAACTTTAGTCGTAAACAAGGTGACTTTTTACCCAAGACTAATCACAACTTTTTACTTATGTATTTCAGAAAAAAGTTTCCTTATGTTAGATTCTTGATATAGACACAACACAAATGTATCATTCAGAGTTTGTGATTTGTATTTCAAACGAAAAGTGCTTCAGTTTCAACGTTCGCGTCATTGAACTCGCGTCGTAGATTGTTAAGTTCCCTAATAGACCGAAGTGTCGAAAGGTTGGGTCGTCAATTGAAACTTCTTGTTAAAGTTTGCTATATGTTCATTTAACCAAACGAGAGTGGTGATAAGTAGAAACATTCACTAGTAGTGAATTGTAAATCCTGGCTAACTTTCACCTGTTTTACCAAGACAAGAATGAAGAGTGTCAAAAACAGCAGGAATTGCAACATCTTTTAATTACAGTAAGCTACATTTATTTTTCAGGCCTAAAGTAGAAGGGTATAAGTGCCAAACATACTAACACCGCCCACCGGATAATACCCCAACTTAGATTGCGTTAAACCACATTATCAGCAATCAAGAATATTGTTCCCATCACGTAGCGACTTACCAAAGGCCCGTGTTAATCCTACTTGAAGGGTCTTACCGCAAAATCAGCCGGAAAGATAAACCGAACTAGGTCTAGACATTTGCACACTTCGGGAAAAAAAAACATGGGATACGATAAAAAAAACATGCAGAGACCCTTACCACCGGGCATAGAACAAAACAAGAACAAGGAGAATTACAGTTATCTCATGCTTACTGAATTAAGCCTACTTCACGCAAAACGTTTCTTTGGCAGTTTTCTCCACTTGAGGCATGTGAGTGGTCGCACATAAAGGTCCAGACCAGATGCGATTCGGTCGCGTGACACGATTTCTCGACTTTCATAAATAGGTAACTTTGCAGGTGATATTCTCCAGATATTCATAAGCGATATATTTTTAGTTATTTAGACTACATGTCCTTTCAAACATTCTTCCATAGACAGATTTTTTCTCTTTTAATATTTGAAAAATCGCGTCGCATACGTAGCCGAATGGCGCCTCGTGCGTCAGCACGTTCACAACGGTTTTGCTAAACTAGTGTGAACGAGGCTAAAACAATTCAAACACAGTCTGGATCAAATGAGTTCGCGCCTTGGACCGGACAAATATCATTTCGCTTCTAGAAGAATCAACAGGAAGTTTATGACTAGAACAAAATTAACCGTGTCACGAGACTGGAATGGCGTTCGTCATACCAAGGAACGTTCAAGAAACGATGACAGAAATTCTCGAAAAAATTCCATAAGATTCTGCAAAACTTGCAAGACATAAATGAACTAAGAATGCCAAGAAAAATTGCAGGGATTTTACTACAGCGAGTATTTCTTTACGGCGGTGAGGGCTGAAATTTCACACGAGGATTAGCAGAGGTATACAAAAATATGCGACAGCTACAGGACCTTACTACAGAATGTGATAATTGTAGTAAATATAGCTAGTTCTAAGTAACTGTGTCGAAAAGTAAAAAAAAACTTAGAAAAACTTTAAAAGGTCTTAGAAAAAGCACACACTCAGTTAGTACCATAGTTTTGTACTATTCTCACTAACTAATCGATAGGGTTTTTTTGCAGAAAATTATATCTGCAGCCAATTATCACCTATTGTCAAGTTTAAACTTGATATTTGCCCCGTTGACTGGAATTTATGCCAGTTTATAAGTCGAACTACAGGCTAAACTCTTCGAAATAGCTTTTTCTATTTTTGTAATAACCCCTGTTATTACGTGGGTCCCAAATATCAACTTTTTATCGCTTCGCTCAGCTAGCTAATACAAACATACAGTAAATTTTTAACTACACGCACCCAGATCGCTCCGGTAATAGCAATATTTCTCAGTGTGCAAAGCAAATTTTTTATTGGTCAAACAAATTGGACAAATTAAACTCATTAACTTCTGCTCAAAGCTCAAAATATCGCATTGTCGCTTCGCCTGAAAAACGTCCGCCAGTGGAAAACAGGCAGCACCAAAAAATAATATTCAATTTCATAACTTCATCTACTCCCCCAAACCTGTAAACGGACAATTTCGCTCTGGAAATGTAAGCAGCACTTGATCAACGGGAAAAGATTTAAATCTCAAAACTCTCGTGTGTGTGGCAATCTTTTTTACGTCCATAAAAAGATGTGTGAACTGATGCGGAACTATAGAAATTCGCACTTTGCTGAGTGCAAACTCATACGGAATTTCGTAGCCATCAGATGGACCGTTTAAGACTCATTGCGATAAAATTGGTGTGAAGATAAGAATTGAAAATTAACGAAATCTGTTAATAGTGTTTGCCACAAGCGGCGTACTTTAGTATAGTTACCACAAGTTTTCTTCAAATAAGAAGTGCAAAATTATTTTTCTGTTGTTTTTGATCCATGATGATGGCGTTTCGCACAAGAACATATATTGCAATTAGTCCTTAAATGACTCGAATACAATGAATATCTACAATGCCTGACCTTGATAATGAACTTTCCGTTCTGTTTTTCGCATTTTAAATTACTGAAGTATTATAAATATGTACATCCCTAGCAGCGATATAGATAGTTTGAATTAGAATGTTTAAGGTTTAAAAAAGGGCGCACTAAACTAATGTTGGCCACGGACAAAGAGTCGGATATACATGGAAAATGAAAAAAAATGCATAAAGGTTCTTTTTTTTAAAAAAATTTTACATGGAAACGAAAATAACATAAACAGCTAATATACCAAAAGCACTAAATTAGCGTTTTATTAATAGAACTTGTTGCTTTCCCACGACCACACATTTTTCACAACATCCCAAGTGTATTAGAACCTATGTTTTCAAGTAACTGCAGATGGAGTTTGGGACAATAGCAAGCAAACTACTGCACACGACTATTAGAAACAAACTGCCGAAATTTCAACGAGTTCAATTTTTGAGCTACAGCGAAAATCAATAATGGGGCAATAACAAACTGTAAAATGTGTATACTATCAACTAAACGAGGCGAAACAGTAGTAACTTTACTGATATTTCAAGAGTAGTAGGCCTGTGCTATGTGTTACTAGATATTGCCTCGTAGTACATACGACTTCGTCGCAAACAAGTGCGAATACACAAGTTATAATTGCAGGTTTCATTTCAGTTATTCAGGAAAATGCGCTGCAAGAGTTTTCCGTTCGGAAAAACAGATATTTTATCCGCGAATGCGTCGCAATGTAGTTCCTGTTTCGGGCAAGACATATAGGATGCGATTACATTGGCACGACTTCCTTTGAAGTAGAATCCTTGAGTCGAATTTTTTGCGCTCCTCATTCAAAAACGCGCCCAGTCATGAAGTCGAATGTAGGAAAAACAGAAAAACAACGCGGGACGAATAAAAAGGGGGCTGAATTACGCTAGATACTAACCATAGATTGCTATAGGCTGGCTTCGTGACGTAGTGAATAATTAGAAAGTGTTCCCAAATTATTGATTAATATATGCGTTGGCGTTAGGTAAGCATGCACGGTCAGCAAACGCACACGAGTTTAAGTCGCGCATTTGCTGCAAGTCTATTCAGTATACACACGGATTGCTCTGCAGACCAGACATTGCGTCACCAACGGTGCTACTAGAGCTAAGAATTGCAAGACAATTTGTCAGAAAATGGCACAAGCTCACGGTAAGCAGCATCGTTATTAATTAATCCACTCTAACATAATATACTATTCACAAGAACATCGTCTTGAGCTAAAAGTATGCAACATTGTAAAATTATCAGTTACTTATCTCTATTAAAAATTGTTGAGTGTTTGAATATTTTCATACGTTCAATTTTAAAACCCATACGTACGCACGTACAACCGGCAGCCATATTTTCTTCGTTTTATTTTGGCCCTTCCAACAAGTAACAAACCTCACCCCCGCGCCGCGAGCTGAGATCAGTATTTTTATCATTTATGTGCATTAAAATCTATAAAAATGTATTCCAACCAAAGTCGAAAAGAGAGAGTAAAAATACAATCTTAAATTTGACATGAACTCTGGAGGTAGTTTAATTTTTCATTCGGAAATATTTGCAAACCATTTTACCTTATTATACATAATTCCTGTTAAGATATCAATAATTTCAGTTTAAAGGCATATACATATATACATTGTACTTGTCTTGATATATACACAGTAACAATATTCCATGGCACAATAATTTGCACGCTTAGCATATTTGTCTACAATGCTTCTTCAAAGAGCATAATTTATCCTGCACACAATGTCCATTTGTCAATGATCCCACCCTATGTTTAACATGCCGTTGCCATATTCCACAAGTCCTCAGAACTAAAATACGTGCGCTACAAGCTATTTGCCCGGGTAAAATATTTATAAAAAGTAACAGGAACACGATGTCAAATCATGCCCGAATGCTCTTAAAAACATAAGTGACCAAAATAGTAATTAGAGAGCCATTGGGTATTTACGGCTGGGTTATGCAACTGAAACTTAGAAGTCCTTTCAATACGAACAAAAGCGTTTTAGAATATAGACGACTTGAATATTGTGACTTTCCATTTAAATTTCTCTGGACAACTTGCCTTCATCGTCTATCAAATGTTGTTCTTTTGAAGTTGCATAAAACTGTACAGTACTGGTTACCTGAGCGCAACTTTCGAAGAAAATGCGACGGTAATACTTTTCGAATGCCATTCACTTTAAACTTCGGTTTTTTAGCTTTCTAGCGAGTATTAATCTATTTGATTTGAACCAGTGGTTAGTCAGAAACACTAGTTTAGAAATCGTACAGTTAAGCAATGAAGTTGCATAATCAATGGCATCTACGGAAAACAGCTTGCGCAAAATGCTCTTCTGTTCAGCTACTATTTGCTCAAAAGTCACCAACAAGACCTTTTTCGAATGAACAAAAAAACGAGCTTTCAAATAAGACTAAAGTCAATTTACAAATATAAAAACTTTTCTAGTTATTAAACCTTACAGTTGGATTTTGTTATACACGCTTTGTGTACGTGTCGAAAAACAGACACACACACAAAGACATTACAACATCGAAGAGTTGAGTAAAAATAACAAACCATTTTCAAAGTTGTTCTCATAAACAAACCTAAAGGTCGCTAAAGACCTGTACTAGGTTTTCAGCGAACCACTGCAGCAAATTAAAGATAGAAAACATAAGTTCCTTAACGTCTAATGCAGTGCAAGTCCCCAAATTGTTATGAAATGGCGTCTCTTAATGGAGCAATAGTCGCCAGTAGGGCCTTCATCTGCCAACAATTATCATGAACCTCTTCAAGCATTCTCCCAATAATGCATGTTAAAATGTTGACAATTTTTACCAAAGTCTGAACAATATAGTAGAAACACTGTGATCTAAAACGGGCTTTGTGCTGAACTTGACACGTTTTCGCTCCAAATCTTAAAACAAATTGGTTGAAAGAATACTTCAAATTATGATTAATGCTACGCATGTAACGTGCACAGTATTGCTTTAATCTCAGATATACTCGCCTGACGATACAAGGGAGACTCCCTGTGCAATGGAAGGTTGAAACAAATAAAGATATGGAAAGACTAGTTCCAACCTGCTTCTCATGCACAATAAGAGCTAATTTGGCTTTATCTCACATAATTAAATGCTGTCTCATAACAAGCAGTTTACATTCATTCATGCTGTGAACTTGCACAATGCCTATGCCTTTTCAACATGTTGTGCTGAACATATCAAGAAATGGAATTAGGCTAATAAATTTTAAGAAGGTAGATTCTGAACCCAAAATATCAACACTCCATTCTAGTCCTGCATCCCAAATTTGCACAACTGAATAGTCTAGCAAAACTGCACCTTATCAGCAATTTTAAACGGAGTTTACTACCAGTCGTATCTACACACTCCAATGTGGTGATTTACATCATTGAATATTATCACTATCCTGTGAATTACTAAAATGAATATAACTTATTAGCAAGAGGTTTTATTGCACGTCTCAACGTTTCAAGACTTCTGTACAGTGTCTTCATCGGACATTATCACTACTCAGGTTGAGTAAAATGAATGGAACAAGTCTAGTTATAGTTCACAATCCAACGTTTTAACACTCAAGTTTAGTGTCTTTGTCACACATCTTTTCCCTACGTACTCTGGTTCAGTGAAATGAAAAGAACTTAACCAAGAGCTAAAATTCATGATCTTAATGTTTCAACACTCCAGTCTAGTGTCTTCACCACACTATTTATCCCTACTCTGGTTTAGTAAAATGTATGTAACTTAGCAAGAAGTTATAATTTACAATCGAACGTATCGGCACTACAGTCTATATTGTTTTCATAACACCTTATCAAACTTCAATAAAATGAATGCAACTGATTAATATGTTGAAATGTAGAATCCATGCAAAATCTCAACATTGTAGCATTGACTTCATCAAATTAAATTTATATACTGTTTTCTTAAACATAATGTTCTTGGACGATTTTGTCAGAAAATAATGCATATAATGACAATAAGTTCATTGAATGATAGATAGAGAAAGTGTACTTCACGTTATTGTCAACTTTACAACATTATAAGTATGTCAACAAGACATTAATCAATAATCATCATATTTTTTGAAAACATTTGCATAGAACTGAGATAGCTGTCACTTGATGTCTGAAAAAATAAACTAATCATATCAACAAAGCCTTTTCCAACATTTTAAATAAGTAAAACATTTGACAGTACTAGTTATGTAACAACACTGCTAAATGTAACACTCTTTTGTCCGTTAAAAATATCTTAAGTTATGTTTATTCCAGCAATTTTATACAGCTTTTCTTGTTAAATGCACGTACTTTATCAAAATATACTCTAATTAATTAACTGCAAAAAGCACTACTTCTTCATCAAATGTAAGATTTAAGTCCCACGCTAGTACACTTACGTCTATATTAAAAAACAAATTATGAAATTAATATTTTTGCTGAGTCAAGACGACGTAGCTATGAACGTGGGAATAAAGTATTCAAAGCATGATAAATCGATTAAGTGAAAGTTTATGGGAAACTTTCAATTATTGTAAACAATAACTGTAAAGTATTCCCATCTATAAAATGCAACTGTTAACGATACAAGTCTTCGTACTGTTACTTTGGTAAATTGTAAAATTACTATAATGTAGCGAGTATTATAATTTATTAAGCATGATGAATGTCGTCAGAAATTCTCAGAAATAAAATAGTTACACGGTGCTATTAGACTCTGGGGATTAATTCTATACGTAATATATAATGTTGCATTAAATTCGGTGCATGAAGGGTCAACTTTTAAAATGAGCTTTTGTGTGTACATTCAATTCAAGATAACTGCAGGATTCTGCAAGAACACATCAAGCATGACTTATTACTACATAGCATTTGAATTGAAAGCGGTAAATACACAAAAGCTATAATTCACGATCCGAAGCCTTGATAAAGTCGCAATTCCAGCAAGGTGGAGCATGCCACTAACATAACTTTTCCATGCTAACTGGGAGTTCACCCACCATCCCGCGCTGTCGTCAAATAGTGCTTAGTGGAACCCACATATTGAAATTGGAACACTGTATCAATCACTCGACGCTAGTAATATTTGCCAAGTGGGTTGAAAATACTTGCCAAACGCATCATGCTTGCCAAAATATTTGGAATTTTTACTTTGTATATGGTACTGCATTTTGATCATGTGGGGTCAAACATTACGAAGCACGACATTCATAAAGGTTTTCAATGTCTGTAAATAACGTTTTAAACTAATTTGAATAAATTGTACATGACATATATTCGAATAAGAAAGCTCGACTTGGGCACGGTAGAGACATAAATGAAGATACGATTTGAAGACCTGCCGATTTCTCTGCTTTACATTCTTGGTCGTGTTTGTTGTGCAAACCTGTGCACGGTGAAGATATAGTCATTGAAGATGTAGTTTGGTCAAAGCCTTTTTTCTATCTTTTTGTTCATGTCTACAATAAACTTGTGCACGCTGAGAACCCAGTGATTATAAAGATATAGCTTGGAAACTTGACCCAAGTGTTTCTTTCATCTTTTTGATGTTCATGTTCATGTTATTTCGCGCACGATGAAGGAAGGCATGGATAGTCACAGGTCGGACATCTTTCAAACAAGACCTGCTACTTGAAACCCATCGGTCAAAAACGTGCAAAGGGGGCCCGCAACATTTTGCATAAATATATCTTCTGCAAATAATTCAGCTAGTCCTATATTTTTCCTCACTGACGATTCCATAATCAAACTCTTCTATATTTTGACCAAATTACAAAGAGCTTTGAGAGTGCCTATACTTGGACAAATCCGGGCATTGTTCAAACGGATATACCAACGGCATTGTTTGGCGAGCGTGGCAGTTTTTACACTCGTTGTAATATATCCAGGATACAATGCCAAGGCCAAACACGGAGGAGGTTTGACACTCCAAAATTATTAATAATTCATAAAGCAAAACAGCAACAAAAAAACAAACAAATATCCGATCAAAGAAAACTATTTATAAAACAAGTAGTAATAGGGAGTATTTTTAAGATACTACTAGTATCCTGAAATTGTTCAAGTTACTGCTTTTGCACCCAAGCAGATTTGCACTATTGATACTGTTTTACAAGTAAGTCCAAATAATCGCCTTCTGAGTTTGCTACAATTTTTAAAACCTTCGAATTAAAAAAAGGCGGAAAAAAGGCTCCATGATTCCTTTTTAAAAGTCAAATTATATATGCTCGATCGTACCGATGAGGTCACGAGCAAGAAGCTTGTCACGCATATGATAAAACCAACCGTTAAGTTCTTCAAGGACGTCGGCACTCGAGAAACTTAATGACTGTGTGTACAAGTCTTTCCGAGTGATAGCCACAACCTGCCAGAACGTGCCATCTATACTGGGCATGTCCGTTCTGATTGAATGGAATGTCCCAATCAAAAGAAAGTTTCACTAAAAAAAAGAGCTTTAACCTTTGGTCTACGACTTCCCGACATTAAATTATACATCACTGTACTTCAAGTCCTTCATCTCCTTTTAACATTGAAGGATTCTAAAAAAAGCAGATAGAGCACCTCTCAAAATAAGACCTGCTACTTGAAACCCATCAGTCAAAAACGTGCAAAGGAGGCCTGCAACATTTTGCTTAAACATACCATCTGTACATGATTCAGCTAGACTTCAATGGAAAACCAGCAAAAACGAAGCTAGCGTTTGTTTATTACACATTAGAGCCTTCGATGAAATCTCTTTAAACAAATCGGTAAATTTTCGGAAATACAAATTGAGCTATATTCAGTAGATTCGGTCCCGTCCAACATGGCAAAATTTTGCTTACTTTCTTATTATTCCTGTCGTGGTAAGTACATGGCTAAATATAACTACCACTAAAGTTACATTCACTTTATCGAGCTAGTGATAATGTGTAATTCCTTTTGGGGTATTTGCTTTCTATAGTGTGTTATAAATAATCCCAATAAAGTTATTCTTACAATGATCTTAATCTCGAGAGACGAAAACGTTGCGCTGTGCAGTGGCGGATTAAGAGGAGGGCTGACCGGGCTGTAGCCAGGGGCCCGCAGATTTGCGTGTTCTGGAGGGGCCCGCAGTCGTGAATAATGTTCAAAATAAAAATAATAAGCAGAAAAGGGAGGCAGGGGTTAGGGTCCCGAGGGGCCCAAACAGAAAAATAGCAAGGGACCCGAGAACCGTTAATCCGCACTGGCGCTGTGAATGACATCTTGCAGAGTTAGCTTTGCACTTATGTACAAATTAGAGCAGTGATAACGAGTCATAAAGGCAGTTGAAAAGAGTTGCATAAGCTGAAGTAGCCATATATCCTGGATCGTGCACAGTAACTATATGCAAACCTCGGGGTTTTTTTAACATTCTAGCTTCACGAAAAAGGAGTAACTCAAAATCTAACAAGAGGAAATCCGTGTACCTCTGGGAGTTCCTGCTTGGTTTACTGGAAGACGATGAATGTGCATCTGTAATATCCTGGACGAGCAAAAGCGAGGGAATTTTCGCGTTGAAAAACACAGATGAACTGGCAAAACTTTGGGGCACGGTTAAAAACAGACCGAAAATGGACAAGTACAAGCTGTTTCGAGCGATGAGAACATATTACGACAGAGGAATGCTGAAAAAGGTAATTCATATGATATTTTACAGTTTAGTTCACTCTTCGTCGACAGGTTAATAGAAAGGTTCAGATTTGACTTCTATTCCCAATACGACTGCCATTTGCCAAGACTAAGACTACGTTCGCACTATGCCGGAATGAAATAGCAACGCAACGTTTCTCATCTGTTCATACTAATCTGGTTAGAATTTCGATACGGTTTCGTTAGCGTTCACACTTGCTAA
>JAODVM010371885.1:0-10899 GCA_025400095.1 Phenganax marumi
GCCATGTTTTCGGCTTCACTTTTTTGACTGGCGAAAGATTGGAGCACGCTCTCCAGGTATTATATAGCTCAGTGGTAGTATCTCTAACCGTCACGCGGGCAGGGTCGAGAAAGAAAGGCAGATGTTGGCAAAATTAGACTCATGTATTTTTTGGATGACTGCAATACTGTGGGCTCTCTGAATGTAATAAGTTGTAATTGTTCAGTGTTGTAGCTACCGCTGGTTACCGCGGAAAATTCAATCACCGACATGACGTCATATTTGCTGTGTGTTTGCAATATCAGACGTACAACTCCTATGATTTTTCCGGCAAAGTTGTGAGAAACTTTCATATAAAACTGGCAACGCGTTACTACAACAGTATCTGTAAAACAAAGTAGCTACATTATTAAAAATCGGATTACAGTGCTATTCCGTTATTTTAAAAGTCACTAACGTGCAAGTTACCATGTCGGACCCCCAACTTCCCGTAAAATAGGCAATTTTTCGGAAATTTTGATGGGGAAAAAGCCGTAAACAACTGAATTTGAGTGTAAAGTACAATCTTGTTATAAACTTTGTAGAAATGTTCATCCCACCTGTGCACCATCGTTAAAACGGAATCCCCTCTTGACTTACTGTTGCATAAGGAAATCATACTTGTACTTTTTTTAAGATTGTGATTAAATTGTACGCATTTGGATTGGAATTTTTTCATCACAAGTTAGAGGTGTGTTGCTGCTCATTGTAATTTCGTTTAGATGAAATCGTTAAGGCATAATATTGGGTGCTGTTTTTCAATTTCAGGTTTTTGATGCGATTGTCGTGATTGTGTCTTTCGCATTGGATATAGCGTACAGGTTCGGTATATACAATTATTTTCGGGTTTCTGTGTTTGGATAATCCAAACACTTGGAAACGTCGCGAGAGTCAAGAAAAGCGCGCAAAATGACGAGCAGAAGGCGAATTATTTTGCACGCTTTTCAACACTCGAGCAATCTTTGCAGCATTCGACCAATAGCACGCGTTATACACTTGTTATAAATATAATATCTTAAATAATTGATTAAAGAGCCGAGATTTGCATGGAATTTGAATTCAACATCATTGCTTATTTATGGTTATATTAAAATTTTTTGGTCAAATCTCTTCCGGTGGTTTGGCATTTTTGGGACAGCTTTGCATGACTCTGTCTGTATAACTTTAAATCAAGCAGTTAGAGCAGCAAAACACATTACACAAATACAACGATATAAACAAAATTTTGGCGACAATGCCATGTCGGCTACTGAGGCCTATAATTTCTTTTAGACACAAAGAAAAATGCAAATTATTGGGGAGTGTCGTTAACTGACATATTATCAACAATAACACAAAGTTTTAGATCGCTAATTGACTCTTGAACAGCTTCTCAGCGACTTATTTTCAATAGCTTATTGCTCAAGTCTCAGTATTAGAAATATGCAATTTTGACCGACCATATTTGTTGGAGCCGTGTTCACTTACTTTTTGTACTAAATGCACCAAAAACGGTTGTGTATACGTACATGTTGTCCGCGTTAACATAAGTGAAAAGAATTTTGGCAAATCAATTATATTATTTTCAAGTTTTTGCGCCGAAAAGGTGGATTCACTTTTTTGATGCACTCTGTCTACCATACAGAAAAAGAAGGATGGGTGGGGCAGGCAAAGCAGCGGGGTGAAGGGGGCGGATTTCGATTCACTGGGAAATGCCGCGCGATCGACAATTTGCGATCGCTTTCTTTTGAATTATCTGCTCTCAAGCGGAACGCATGTCTTTGGATGTGGTTCACAGCACATATTCCTAAAGTAAGCGATCGCAAAATGCCGATCGCGCGACATTTTGCACTGAATGGAAATCCGCGTTAAAGGGACTTAAGATCGCAAATACGAGTTGTAGTTTGACAACTGCATGATCTGTGGTAAATTCCCTCTTGACTTTTGATATTTACTTAACCAAATATGTCGTGTTTGTATAAATGCTTTTCAGATACTTCAAGTTTGATCGTAAATAATGTTGATCCATGAACTGCAATTGCATTGCAGTTTGTGTGTCGGGTGACTTTCAGTACCAAATCATTCGTTTTGCCTTCTACGTGTGCGCATGACAGATTCGATAAAAACATGATCAAAAGATAAACAAACATGTGACGGCATACTTCCATGCTGTTGTGTTTTGCACAAGATTGCGTGATGAAGAAAAAATACAACATGCGAAGAAGTTTATAAATCTCTCATGACTCTGCAGCGCGTGAACTGCACTGTAGTTTAAATGCCTGGGGCCAGTTGTATAAAAATGTAGTTAACTTTTAACTATAGTTAGTGACAGAATTGTCCAATCAGAATCGTGTATTTTTGAGTTAACTACGATTTAACTACCCAAAATGTAGTTAAGAGTTTTATACAACCGGCCCCTGGCGTATATTTATACTCGTGTGCGAAGTAATCGATTTTTCGTATGGTTCAGGTTTTCACGTTCTCTAGATCCTGAATTCCGCATTCTTTCGTTTCACAATAACATTATTTTGAAAAACAGAAGTCATGTCTGTTTACTCATCCTAATTTTTCTCGCATATTTTTGTGATATTTTTATCCAAATTCTCACCAACTTATTTTGTCTGAGACGCTTAGAGCAGGAATAAGCTTTCCCAAGTTTTTTTCAACGCTTTCCATGTTCACTGTTTGCTACAATTGGCCTTTCTTTACAAACGTAATTAAAATAACCACAATCAATTACGTACATTAATTACTCAAACACGTTGCTCGCCTTCTTGGGCATCGTGCTGGAGTGCTAACTCCTATGATTGAAGTCTATGACTATGTGAAGCCAAGAAATCTTCACTCCCCCCTGGAAATGAGAAACACTATAATTTTACAATTAATTTTCTTATATTTTGACTGACTATTTTTTTGCCTTGAAAAAGCCAATCTTTGCAAAACTTATTATGCAGATGTATTTCAAGAAATAAGTACTACAACATTTCTGAGGTATAAGCTTCTAGTTTTGTCTAAAACTTTCAATAACTCAGAAAAAGCATAAAAAATCGCGCAGTTTTGCGAAGTTTCGTCTTTACGGACGAATTTTCTCGCAGTGTGCCCACTTTGTACTCATTTGCTTTTATATTTAATAAATTCAATCTCTAATACAAGGTTTTGTGGAGACACCACGTAAATTTATTTTGCAAAGCTTTCGGTCCGTCTAAACGTCGTTAACCTATTGATGGCTCTACACGCGCCGCATTTTGATAATAAGATCCTACATGTCATTTTTGTGACGAGTCAATTTTTTCCCGAAAATCGACAAATAAATAAAATAAATGCATCTTCAAATCTAAAGCCTGTTTTTCACTAGCCGGGATTTTCCGTGCGCAATGTAAATCTGGCAACGTGATTGGTTCCAAATATATTGCTAGCCAATCAGTGTGGTGGATTTATTTTTCGCACGGAAATTTCTGCGTAGTGGAAAACCAGCTCAATGCTACGTGCACACAAGAGTCGTTTTCGCGCGTTTTCAAAAATGTTTTTGTCTTTTTTGTCATTTTGACACTCAGTTCACACGGTCCAAGGGAAAATACATTAAATTAGCTGAAGCTTCTGTTGGAAACTAATAGTGTTTACGTCATTTTCACGTGAAAACACTAATAAAAACACTCGAAAACGTTACCTTGTGCACATGCATAGTCTAAGACAAGCACCTGTTGCTATACTACAATGCATGTTTACGACGATCTTTTGATGGATATTTCTGGTATAGTTTCGGGAAAATATTGAATTTGACTCGCGACCAGATTAGACAGGGCCTTAAACACGCATTCCTGTATTCTTGAGTTAGTTTATTAATGCGAAAACAGTCGTTCGTTCCCGTGATGCATGGTACGCTCATAGTGAAACGTTTAAGGTTTTGAGTTACTGAAGGGCAAGAAATTGAAATGGTTGAATATTAATGTCTTCATCATGCAAACAGCTAGACCAACATCGATATTGAATTTGATCGAATGGCTCTTCCATTACGATTTCCGTGAATGCGCATTACTCAAAATCTTCTCCTTATTTTCAGTGGTAATATGGACGCATGGGACGCAGTTGGTCTTTTGGTATTACTTCGACTTTGGAGAGTGGTCAGAATCGTCAACGGTATGAGGTGTTGAAATTCTTTCATCTTTCTCAAAAATACATGCAAACATCAACTGTGAACAACTTAGTCTAGGTATGCTATTAGGGAGCTGTCCTCTGGCCTTATGCAGATCGTTATGGTAAAAAGAAATTTTTATAGTGGCGTGTACGGCACGGACTTGACGTCCGTGTAAATCAGAGCGTTATATAAGTTGTAAGATGGAAGATAACTAAGCATGTCATCTTTGACGCTGATTGGTTTCAATTAAGTGCCAGCTTAATATTTGTTAGCGATGCTATCCTTATACCTCTAGTAGAATTCCAATAGCCCGTCGCCGACAGTTGTTCAATATTTGCATGGTGTGTTAAAATCAATATATCTTTCAGTATAGCTAGGAGAATATATTAGTACATCAGTATAGTTTGAGACAGAATAACATGTCTAATCAATGAACGGTTGGCGTTTCGACTAGAATCTATTGCTGAGTCGGAGTAGCGTCATGAAGTCGTGTTGTTTTGTAAAAAAAAACAGTTTAGCAACAACCTGTGCGCTGAGTTTATTATGGCGCATTGAAATTTTTTTGCAGTAATATCATCATCACTTTTCCCTTTTCAGGAATTGTTTTATCTGTTAAAATTGAAATGGATGAAAAAATCCATCGTCTGAAAGAGGAAATGTCGGAGCTTGAAAAGCAACTGGACCATTACAAAAGCAAATGCAAAGAACAAGAGGTACAGTATATTCATTAGTTGTTAAAGCTATGCAGGGATGCTTGATGGTAAGTGTGGTTGTCAGTTCTGGATCAGGCCTAGTCTCTTCGCTCCAAATATTTCGTTGATAAGCAATCATAATTACTAAAGGTCTGGTACATACATCCCAGTAGTCGAGAGTGGACAGGGACGGAGCTTCTATAGCACCTAACCGAGAAACTCGTCTCAACTGGTTGGACTGTTTTAATGGACAAATACATCACTGTTTGAAACGCTAAGCGCGATTAAAAGTTCTGCTGCTTCGCCTTTTGTTCTGGTTTTTATTCACATAGAGAGAAAGGTTAAAGAAATGCTCATTCCAAAAAGGCGCCGGTTAACCAGAATGGAGATAGTGTTTATATAAGTTTCGAGGCAACATTTTCTGGGATTCATGCATGGTAGGGCCATAAAAACACTTGGGGGGTGGCGAGATTTCGGGAAAGGTCCCATCCCGGCTAACGGGGGTATAGTTCACATGCTTACTAGTTGCGTTCAATGAAGGGCAAAAAACTGACTACTACACAGTCATGGAAAATGATTTGTAGATACTAACTAACAAATCTGGAGATTCTTGCTCCTTTCCCGTTTTGCGTTGATGATTTGAGAGTGGATTCAGACCAAAGTTGTTTGCCGCCAGAGCCCTTTATCAATAAACTTTCCCGGAATTGCTCTGGGTATAAAATTGAGCACCTAAAGTTTCAGTTGACTTAATGACCAAAATTAATATTGTGTAAGGAGGGGGGGGGGGGGATTTTACGGTGGTTCAGCCTGTGGTTCACCGCTGTCTCTGCTTGAATTAGTAAAACTATGAACAAACATTTCAAAGTCTATGTGCGGATATCATTTTCATAATCGAAGTCAACAATCTTTGAAAGAAATTTTCTATCAATTTTTTATTGTTTGAATGCTCTTTACTTTAGTTATGCTAATACTTAAACGCTTGCATATCACTATTATCACTGCGTTAAGTTTCGGTGAATAAAACCGGTGCCAGGCACTATATAAACCCTTGCTTGCATTTCACGATACAACTGTTACATAATATTCTTCGAGCCTAATGGCATTGCAAAAGCTGTTGTTAAAAATGTTCAGGTATATACAGGATCTACTTTAAAAAGAAGATGTTGTGGAAACACCAAGTAAATTTATTTATGCTTATTTGAACACAAGTAAATTTACGTGGTGTTTCCACTAAATATAATATTTATTGTAAATCACTTAGGAATGGTCAACCCCTGGATTTTTCAATTCTTCGATAAGTTATATGAATTTTATGCATATCACATGTACAATGTCAGACGTCGTGTTTGGGTGAATGTTTGTTCTTTCTTTCAGGATAAAATCACAGAACTGGAAGATGAACTTGGCAAAACGTAATAAGTGCAACCATATCAGTGAATACGACCTTCTATAATAGTCATGACATGATAGATTTTAAGTTTTAGAGCCCATACGCGACATACCACATAGAGTAATGTTTATATAAATTATAGGAATATCTGCATTTCTATAGATTATGAATATCGTTCCGTTTAACACGTGTTTACTAAAACCGAGGAAAGCAGTGACTTTTGTGACCCTGACACCACCGTTGTTACCCGAGGTAAGGCCCCACAAAAGTCACTGTTGTACTGAAGTTTCAGTAAAGAAGTATTTTAATAATATAACGAGTAAAAAATTAAATTTGCCGAAGTGAATATAATTTTGCAATAAACGGCGTGCAATTACAGCAATTACATCAATAAAATATTCAAGAAACAACGTTCATTCACAAAAATAGAATACACCATGGCGATTTTGGAAAGGCGCTGGAGCAACATGAACGTTTTTAACAGAGTTATGCTGTCTTTGCGTAAGAGATGATCCTGGCAGTGACTACAGAGGAAGAGGGGAGTCACCTAAAGACTGAGACACACCGGACGCGCGATTCGGCAACGCGACGCCATTTTTCGACTTTTATTGACTGGTAACTTTGATTCTTGTTGAAATTCCGCAGATATTCAAAAGCGATATAATATTTTTCTTTATTTAGTCTACATGATTGTCTATAAAAACTTGAAAAATCGCGTCGTTTTGCCGAATCGCGTCCGGTGCGTCGGTGCCTTAAGTTGATTCATGGTGCTTGTTGGTCAAATGCAGAGTGGTGTATTGTCAAGACTTACAACTTCATTTAAAGGAATAGACCAAGAATGGATCCCTGGGGAATGCCGCATGTAATAGATCTTTCAGAAGTTAGTACTCCCACCCAATTGACATTCCTGTTTACGATCAGTTAGATACGATATTTAATCATACCCAAAGCACTCCCAGTGATACCGTACAACTCTGTTTTACCCAAAAGCATATTATGGTTGACAGTATCAAAGGCCTGTTTTTAAATCTAGAAATACAACCAGGTTAAATAATGTACGGTCCATATTCACATACCAACTGCTGGTACAATCAAGAAGAGCGGAGGTTGTCGAATTAAACTTACGAAAGCCAAATTGACGATCCGAGAGTAACTATATAATCACTAAGATATGCATAGATTTGATCGTACATAGTTCATTCCATTATTTTACTAATAGATGGTAAAATAGAAATTGGTCTATAATTTTCAGCTAAGTTTCGTGGGTCCGTTTTAAAAAATGGTAAAAGTCTTGCCATTTTCCACTCTGATGGAGAGTGATTTGTCATGAGTGCTTGGTTAAAAACATATGAAAGCGATGGGGCAATAGAACATGCTGCTGCTTTCAAAATTTTTGCAGATATTTTGTCTAGACTTGTTGCTCTGGATCCAGACAAACAGTTTAAAAGATTAGAAACTTGATCGTGCGATACAAACTTAAAACATGACATTTGAGATTGAAAATAGCCGAAGACGTCGCTTTAAAGGCCCGTTCGCAGGCGATATTTGCTGGGATTTTCTCCTCTTGGCGTAAGTGATAGAGATTAACTGACGAGTCATTCGGGCAAAATTGTGGGTTCAAGTTTATTCGCCAGTTACTGGCGATTACTGTAATCGACTCTATCACATCCTTTAACGGGAAAAAATCGAAACAAAACTTTCCGGTATGAACGTTCCTCAAAGTTAGCAACGTACGTTGTCAAACAGAAAATTACCATTAGTTTGATGCTGTTAAATTATAGGCTTCGTCAACTGTCACTTAGCTTGTTATTTAGAACCGCAAAGAATTATGGTAAAATAGGCAGGCTGCCAGTTTTTTTATATTCGTGAATTATGGTCGAAGATTAGTTAAAAATGATTTTGCTCCTCTTGTGAGTTCTCGAAATGCAGTACAAAAAGATCCGAATTTACTGTTCATTGCTAGCAGTGTTGGAAACTGAGCCTCGCCTTGTCCTTCACTATCCCACTTCCCCCGAGTGATGAGACAGCTGGACAATACAGAATATACAGTTTTTGATTGTAGTTATATAGCTGCATGCACCTTGTGGCAATTGTTGTAAATCCGCTGTATTTTTAAACTGAAGATGGATCATTTAAATATCATTATCATTATCATTATCACTAATAAAATAAAATCTTTTTAGTGATACATCCTTCGACTTAGTTTCAACTATTTATTATGATATAACCTTGTCCATGTGAATATATAAATAAGTTACCCGTGACGGAGCAGTCAGCTGTACGATGTGGGTTGAACGGTTATTGACAAAGAATGTAAAAAAAACACTTAACTTTATAATTAAGGCAAAGTCATCATTAAAATTGCTGTTATTCCATGTTTGTATAACCTGAATTCAGGGCAGAAGCGGCTAGATGGAGATTAGAGACGTTGCTAGCTAAACTCAAGACTAGCTTGGTTAGTGGTTTGAGTTAAGTGAGTAATTGGATCAAAACAACCGTGTTATCAAGCGATTTTTGAATTTCGATTGTTTTTGCGTGGTAATTGAGAAAAAAGTTCATGGAAATTAGGACGAAATCTATAGCTCAGTGACACATTGATTAACTATGGATTTCTTTTCAATTTTATTCATGAATTGTTAATGAGTTTGATAAGTTTAAATATTGACGAAGCGTGGTCAGGTAAAGGCATAATTAAATTAGAATGGATACGATCTCGGACCACTGTAATTTCTCCATAGTTGCTACAACAATTAGATATCTTTTAAGCTTTTTAGTTTCTTTTTGGGGAAGAAGTTAATAGTAAATCTCAATAGTATTTTTTTGTAGAACCCTATTTTACTAATTTTGCTACAAACATTCGACTACAAGTATACAGATAAGATACAATAGAGTTTTTAACTGAGCTTGCAATTAATTTTTTACTTCAAGTCAACAAAACATTGCTGTGTATGCACAGATGAATTTTTTTCTGTTTATATTGGAAACTAGTGAAAGCGAGAGGCAAGCTGTTTCAATATGCAGTATTGAAGCAATAAAAAATCTTAACAAATGATTGCTTAATTTGTACGCCGGACGTTTAGAGTCTAGAAAGCTGGTTACAATCGTTTTTGCTTTATTTCTCGTGTTTTCGTCATTAAAACAAAATGTTTACGTTGACTTGGATTTTTGTTCCGGTTTTCTTGGCTGTAGCTAATGGTAAGTGTTTGAAGCTTTTTTATTCAGCTTCTCTTAAAGTGCGTCAGTTATCCGTTATTCTGTTTCAGCGACAAAATACGAGATCTTCGTCCAAACAGGCACGTTCTATGGTTCTGGAACCGATGCTAATGTGTTCATAACCTTGTATGGAACCCGAGGTAGTTCATCTAGGCTATCGCTCAGTTCGAACAAAGATATATTTGAAAATGGAGAGTAAGTCATTATTGTATAAGTGAAAAACATGGTCATTATATATAATATTGTTACGAAACAGGAACTTTTATTTTGCTTTTAATTATAGTCATTATAGATTACGCTTTTGTAGACTAATTTTATCTGCCTTTGAATGTGTGGTCGTTAATGTCTATAGTTCTCCGAATGTAATACTGAGCAATACATGTCTCTGTATGTACCCACACATCTTATATTCAGTTTCCTATTTAGTTTTTTAGTCAATCGTGGCGGGGAGTGTTTGGCAAACGAACCTCCTGTTCCACCTGATGTAACTGCGATTCTTTGTACTAAAGTTGGGAATAGTGTCTAGTATTTTATGGCATTTCACATCAGATTTCAATGATCCCGTCGGTTACTAGACGTTCGCGGAAACAGAACATGATATTCTACAACAATGTACTCTTAAATGACCTACAATCTTTACATTTTCCAGCGTGGATAGTTTCGTCTTCGATATCGCTGACATTGGTCCAGTTGCTAGGATTAGAGTTGGACATGATAACTCCGGATGGTTTTCTGGTTGGTACTTAGAAAAGGTATAATAAAATTAGAGTACTTATAATTTTAAAATTGCCATGCCCATAGCTCTTGTCTTGTAAACAAGGCTGTATAGCCTGGTTCTTGTTCGTCGCCGAAGATCGCAGGAGTTCACGATCTGCGACGCAACAAACGCGATGACGCGTACGGTGAACAAAGAAATTTTCCATGCAGAACAAAAAAAGAAATAGTTTGGAATCCCAGAGGTATTCTCAACAGCCTCAACGCGACGCCAAGCAAAGCCATTCTGCAGCTTCAGAGCAATGTGAAACCTTGTGACGACAGTAAGCCTGGTTTTCACTTGCGACGTAACCATCAGGGTAGGATTAAGAAAAAGGCAAACAAAGAAGCGCATTGAAGTGTACGACATAGCCATTGCCATAAACACTAGCATAGGTATACGAACCCAAACATAAGCCAAGACAAACTGAAGAAAACTCCACAGAAAATTCCTTCCGCTTTGTTTTTGTAATCCTCACAGAAAGGCTCTTGCTTTGGTTTCTCTCTTATGCATGCACTTCATGTGAAAACCACGCTTGAGAGAAGTCAGAATTCAGAAAAATACAGTTTACAGCAAAACTGCATTGTTTCAGCGTATCTGTTGTTAGATTATTTAGAAATGTTTCCAGTAGTTTCCAGTAGTTGACCACCCTGATTTCGAAGTACTTTGGGTCCAAATTAGACCGAACAGACTCCCACGAGGTGTTCCTTGTATCGTG
>JAODVM010371996.1:0-10899 GCA_025400095.1 Phenganax marumi
GGCTGGGGGGGGGCTAAATTAAGAAGGGGGGCTTATTTTTTCTCTGCCTTCAAAAGAGGGGGGCTTATTAGAGAGGGGGGCTTAAAAGAGAAGGGGGGCTAAATACAGAAATTACGGTATTTCATTAATAAGTTCGTTCTGATTGACATCGCTGAAAATTCAAAAGAAGTCCAAGCTTGTTTTAAATAGTTTCATAATGCTCTGGTAATTGGCACTAAGTTTTTAGTCTACTCTCCAATCGCAAATATTAAAAATTTTATACTTTGATCATTCTTCTAAGTGTCTTACATATAAATATATTTCAATTTTTATAGCTAAAAATCTTGTCATTTGGATGTTTTTGAAAACACTACCGTCCCAGGGAGCACCATTTACACTCTTATGCTGTGAAAGTTAACGTATTGCATACAATTTGCTAAAAATATGCAAACCTTTTCCTTCACTCCAGTTTCTTCATCTACTTTGTACTTCTCTTCTTTACCATCTGGACCTGTGGTTGTGAAGTCTATGCATTTTCTCCAAACACGTTTAGGAAGCGAAGTGCGGATCCAGACCCACGCCTTCACATGTTTTGTCACTTTGCCTCCATTTATGGCAGAGCAGTTTTTCAAACAATAATTGTCTGTTCCACCTTTTGGTCCATAGCATGCGCAACACTGAAATGATATAGAATTCCATTTCGTTTTTGGTTCCTGTACACTGACACAGAAACTTTTCATTGAATTATGGAATAAGTGTCACACATAATAAATACAAGGATAAACAGTTATGCCAAGAGAAAATCTCAACAACAAACACCCATATGAATTTTTCAGCCTTGTAGTAAAAAGGTAAAATCATCTTACCTTCCCATGAGAGCAACCAATCAATGCAGTCGAGCTGTGTACTATTCCGGAACTGGTTGCATTGTCTTTAGCACTATAACTATACATATGGATCACATCACTGATACTATGAAATTTTTCAGAATTTATACTTGTAGATAGTGCATCGTCACTATACTGTTATATGATTATTATAAGTATAATACTGTATTGTTATAATTTCAATTCATAATCTATAATGTATTATATTCAGTATTGTAAGAAGATGAAAATGACATGTTAAACAAATTAAAATTGCCTCAAATGCACAAAATGGGTACGAAAAGGTAACATTATTAGATCAGTGGCAACATTTCTGTAACGTATGTTGGTGGTGCAAAAATGACATTCTCCTTTTATTATTGAATAAATTATGCTAAAAATGTGGTGTTAATTTAATAGCACACCAAACCAACAGTGTAGGTTGCCAAAGTTTAGGTTTAATCTATTGTAAGATTATCACATCGGACCGGTGCTGTAAATGCCGTTTTCCACGGCCAGATCTCTTTGTTTTGTGAGTACCAGAGCATAGTATAGCGACTTTGGAACAAGGAAATATGCTACGGTACGTTACGATACGGTTAAAGTGGAGAGCGGCCTTAATTGTAAATAAAATGAAATAATTATCTTGGTTTACCTGAATGAGCCAGAATCGTCGAGTCTCACTCCTGGTACGCTAGGAAGAAACGCAAAGCCAGAACAAGGACTTTGTAAACATTGGTTCATCATACCCTGTTTCAACAATAAATATTTCAGGCAAGCGATAGCCTTTACTGATTTGTAGTCACTATTGAATATATAGAAGACAAGTGTAATTAAAAATAGAAAAATTTTATCGAGAGCACTGTTGCACAGTTGGATATAGTAAGCTATTTCTAAGTTGGAATATTGAGTTGAGTATTGCATAATATAGAATTCAAGACTGTTTAAATGCGGAGTATATACAGCGTTCGGAAAAATAATGATCAGGTAGATAAAATTTTCCTTATCTCCACGAGTAATGAAACGTAAAATCAAAATAATGTATTTGCTAATTTCTATACTCATCTTCAGCACTACGTGATGTCTCTTGTAGGCTGCACTCTTTTCATTTGTTGTGCAATGATGACCACTTTGATGTAGAAACACTCATATGACAGATAAAGGGATATAAATCAACGAATTTCATTTGCTCATTTCTATACCCAGGTTAAACAGCAGAATTAATATTTTTTGTAATTTCAATGAAATTCATTCAACTTTTTGGACTGCAAATTATGACCAGCAACAATCACCCAGATTTCACACTCATTTCTTAATGGGTCATTATGGGTGGAGAGGTATAAAATCAACATAAATTATTGCAGTTGCTTGTTTTTATATCTATGCATGCGTTGTGCGTACCGCGATAACTCGAATATTTTATCAATTTAACTTACCCATCCGATTGAAGGTGATAAGTGTCCACTAAATAACGAGCAACGAAATTTCGTGTTCACAATTTTTCCAACCTGGAGATCTTTAACAAATTCAATGTCACCAATGCCAGGATTATGTTCTGTGCAACCACCACGATCACGGATGAGAAGTTCTTCGAAAGGACGTTTATTTGACAATCTGAAACTCCTAATTCAAACATAAAAATTACGCTTTGTACAGTTATAGAGATTTTTTTCATTGCTGTCTATGTATGTATTCTATTTGAGGCATCTCACTTCTTATTGCTCCAACCGCAAATATTAAAAAAATTCTCTCAAGCAATCGTCCAACTTTTGTAACTTAGAGATGTTTAAGATTTGAATGTCCAAGCTGTACCTTTATCTAAGATGCGGTTTATTATACGCTTGTAAATCTGTTTTCAAGTATGACTTTGGCTATTTTCCTGATAAGTACATCGTGTGTGCATTGTATAAAATGTGTAGGATAAAAGCCTGTTAAAATGCTGGTTCAACGATGCGCACATTTTGCATTCGTTTAAGCAGATCTTCAAGATTGAAACATAGTCTCACCAATGTGCTTTTGTATCTTCAAATTCCGATGTGGTAGAGAATTGGAAACGTATGTCTAGCATTTGTACTTTTCCGAATCTACTTGACCAGTGAGGTTTTCCAAAAGGATCCACCGTTTCATTCGATGAAGGAACAGTCCACGTGATGGAGTCATCTTTTTTTGCGACAAGCATGAATCCTCCACCATCAGTCATAACATCGCACCATACCTATTTAGAAATGTAGTCATGAGAGAAAGCAGTAAAGTGTTTTTTCAGTGTCAAGACACTGAACAGTGCAGTGGCGGATCTAGTGTACGTCACCAATGAATATATTCAAAACTCAAAATTCCTCAGATACAATCCCATTGGCAAGGTTGTGGTCTTAAAATATTCTTTGGAAATTCATAACCAATAGAATTTGCGTTGAGGTATTTTGAATTTAAAATTTACATCGGTGACATACGCTGGCTCTGCTACTGCTGAATAAAGGTGTTGCTTCTAAATTTCTGTCACAAAGCTTGTGTTACGTTGATCGATCTGTTTTGCCGATTTCTCTCACGATGAAATTGCCATACAAATTGACGAGTATTATATAGTCCAGGAACGCCTATTTGTGTCGATGGGAATCATTACAAGTGTTTGATGAGGGATCAAAAACTTTCAACACTAGCTTGCAACGCCATTGAAAATCGACAGGTATAACATGTAATTTGCCGATTTGTGCAAGGGACCCTCCTTACCAGACTGTCGTTTTGTTGCACGAAACACTCAATTGATAGATATATTGATAGATAGATAGATAGATAGATCGATAGATAGATAGATGTTTAATCAATACCCATTTGCAGTAGAAACTGAAATACATGGTACTTACAATGTGTAATATCCTATTGATAACATTAATATAAGGTTAAAACTATTACAAAAGTAATATTTAATTATTAATCTTTAGACTACTTGCTACTAAAAAGGTGTTCTTAAATCGTTCGGTTCTAAAATGAGGAATGTTTATTAATCTATCGTAACGAAGATTGTAAGAAGATGCTGAGTCGACTCTAGATATAAAATTGTATAGTTTGTCACTAGGATTGTCTAAAATTTGTTGACAGAACTTTTTACTTGCTTGTTCTCTTCGATAATGGCGAGTTAATTCCCCAGTTTCAACCAGAGCGTCTTTGTAACTAAGGTTTGGGTATATAATTGACATTGCGAACTTTTAAATTCGTTCCATGTCCTCACTTAAGTATTTTGGTAGAGATTGATGGAATATTATAGATGCGTATTCCAAAACAGATCTAATACAGGACTTATAGAACTGTGTAATATCTTTTTGGGGGACGTTTGCCCGTTTCAGTTGTACTAACAGATACAAGCGTTTGGAACATTTTGATATGATGTGGTAGACATGGCTATTCCACCTCAAGTCCGATCTTAAGGTCACTCCAAGTAGCTTTGCTTCGTTGACTACCTCTATATGTCTGCCGTTAATACTGACTGGGGGAAAGGTACTTCTATCTTGCTTGAAATCGATTCTAAGTTCCTTGCACTTGCCATCATGTAAACGAAAAAGGTTCTCACTTGACCATTTCTGGATGTCATTCACAGAGGTTTGGATCACACTTGTTTCAGATCTAAAAACTGTTTCTGAAATCGTTAGGTCGTCAACAAACTTTACTTGGTCAACTCCGTTCGGTCGCAAATCGTTTATCATCAATACAAAGAGCCATGGCCCAAGTTTAGTACCCTGCGGCACTCCTGCAGGAACATTTCCCCACTCGGAAAAACAATCGTTGGCTAATTTCACTCGCTGTTTCCTGTGTGTTAGGAAGTTTATAATCCAGTTGAGGGTTGAAGTAGGGATAGGTAGTGACTTAAGTTTAGATACAAAAATGGAATGGTCAATGAAGTCAAACGCCTTCTGGTAGTCGAAAAGGACGACACGTACAGTAGATCCATTACCATCTGCGGTTTCTGTCCATTTATGAATAAGCTTGATAAGGACATGGCACGTTGACGTTCCTGGGATGACACCAAACTGCTCAGGATCTAAAATTTCTAGAACAGCTGGTTTGAGGTGCTCCTTAATTACAAACTCCTCTGCTATTTTAAATATTATGGGTGTTAAGGCAACGGGGCCAAGATGCTTGTTTACTGATTCTACTGGTGTCGTCTTAGGAATGGGGACGACGTTAGATGTTTTCCACACAGGGGGTAGCTTTTCTTCTTCATACGAACTATTCAGAATGATAGTGACGGGTAGAGAGAGGATTTCGAGTATTTTAATTTTGCAATAAAAACATGCGTGCTAATTGGGACGATTTCGTCAAAAAGCAGAGTGCAGAACTAGTTATGTTGTAAAACTTTTTCCATCCATAGCTTCGCCACTAGAAAACGTGATTTTCTGACCAACTATTAAAAAACCTGTTAAGTAGAGGATTACTACGTGTGTCACCTAAACGCGAAAGATTTTACTCGATCGCTACACCCCAAAATATTCACACGCCAACGAAGTTTGTGTCGTATATTTTGAAATTTGTAAAGTACCGTTGTAGACTTGAAAACGCCTGTCAATTCGTCCCTATAGGAACCTACGTTTAGGCCCGCTTTCCACTACGCGAATTTGTTCGCGGGAAAAATAAATCTGGCATCGTGATTGGTTCGCTTTCGACGTTTTCGCGGCGAAGTATTTTGCTAGCAAATCACGTTGCTGGATTTATTTTTCGCTCGAAAAAATTCGCGTAGTGGAAGACGGGCTTAGGAAGGCTTACAGTAACATCCACAACGACTTCCATAAAATCCTCAACCAACCTGAATCGGTTGTATAAACCGAAAAGACAATGATTTGTCGAACATTTTCACAACAAAAATGAGCGAATACTACAGTCAGTGCAAAAGTTATACTCGAAGAAAACTAACAGACCTAGTGTCGAAGATATAAAATGAACTATCTGTGAATAGGCGTTTTGACAACACTTCTTGCAAAGAATTGTGATGAAATCGGTTGCACGTTTGTTTTTTTTGAAACTGTCCAAACTCAATGTAATATACACGTACATTAATAAGTACCTCATCCTCAGAACCTAGAAGATATACAGCTACAAAACTGGTTCGTGCTCAATTAAGAAAACCTAGGACATTTATTCGCTGTTACTGTACGCGCATTACCTGCAATACAACTGCAAATTTTACGGAAACGATTTCCACTTTGGCTTTTATGTATATAACTCAACTTTTTATTTACAAATCTGCCCCATGTTGATGCACTATTTGTTTTGAAACTCTGAGGCATTAAATTACTCATTAAGGGTAACTTTTTGATCAAAAATTTAACCCATTTTGATGCACTACGACGTAGGCAGGCCCTTAACTATCCGCACTTATTTTGATTGACCTTTCAAAAGCTTTTGATGGCATTAGTCACCCAATTCTGCTAAAAAAATTGAATGATATTGGTGCATCGCACGAAACGGTTAAATGGTTCCAAAGTTACTTAACCAAACGTCCTCAAAATGTGCGCATAAGTTCGTCTCTGTCTCATTCCCTCTATTTGTCACCAATGGTGTACCACAAGGATCCATCTTATCGCCGTTGCTTTTTTGCATGTATACGAACGATCTTCGATTAGTGACACAAACTAGTGAATTGAACTCCTTGTTGACGACTCCAAAATATCTTTGTCATTTCCTATTGAAGAACTACTAGAAGCAAAAGAAAAACTCGAGACCGATCTTCGTCTAGTTGCCGAGTGGTGTTTCAAAAATTCACTATTAATCAATCCCGAAAAAACAAAGTTCCTCTTAGTCGGAACGCGACAAATGCTAAATTCACTACAGGGCAACATGTCTTTGAATTTTTTAAACAACACAATTGTGCCGGTCCTTCACCAAAGACCTCGGAATATATCTGGACTGCAATTTAACCTACGATGAACATATTAAACATCTCATATCGGCATGTATGGCCAAACTATGCCAGATTAACCGCGTTAAGCACTGTTTCGACCGTAATACACTGATTCACATAATCTCAGCAGCAGTCATGGGAGAATTGTATTACTGTTCAACAGTCTGGTCTAATACGACCTTTGCTAATATTAAAAGACTACAGGCTGTTCAAAATTTCGCGTTGCAGAATCATAGCTAATGGGAAAAAATATGATCATATCACACCAATTCTCCGCGATATTGGTTGGCTTCCTGTCAAAGAGCATCTGATATAGAGAGACACAGTGATGATCTACAAATGCATGAATGGACTTGCTCCTCCATACTTGAGCAATTTATTTAGTAAGCGCGTAGAATCGTGCAAACGGATGACAAGAAACAGTGACACATTACACATTCCTTTATGTTCAACAGCAACGGGTCAGAGAAGCTTTCGATATAAGCGGTCGCGTTGTGGAATAGATTAGATAGCGAGATAAAAAACTTCCACTAGAACCATTTAAATCTAAGCTAAAACGTAGCATGTTGAATGAATACTTCGAAACGTAGATTTTATAGGGAAACTTTCAGAATTTTATAAATAAGTACTTATAACTTTAGCATTTTATAAATTAGTAGTTATAGTTTTAGCAATTGGTTTAAAAGTTTTACTTAACCATTTAGTTATAATTGATGATAATGTCATATAAGTAAAGCTTAAATGTAATTAAGTATTGAAAAGCCCTATTGGGAATACTTCTTATAATAATAATAATAATAATAATTGGAGCGTTTCAAACCCCATCGTTACGAATCCATCGTTTTTAGGTTTTCTGTACAGTTCGACAGTCGACTTGCAGTTATTATACGATATACTGATACAAATTATTTTCTACAACGTATGCACAATAACAAATAGCACTATCGAATTTTCATCCTAGATAAAGAAGGCGAGGAAGAGATTCATATGAAACACAGCATAACTGATGAGAGCACAGAAAATGTAAGTGATGCGATTTCAGCAGACAACTTCGTTTCGTATGAAAATTTTCGTAAGGATTTTAAACTTTTCTTTAAAGGCTCTTGAAAAGTTTAAAAATTTTTTAATGCTCTAGTAATTTTAAACTATCTGTAAACATCTGTACAAAGTTATAAGATCTTACAAGATAGTGTGCTTTTTTGGGCGAAGTAATGTTGCATTTGTTATCCGAGTGATGACCTCTCAGCGTTCTCGGTGATCAATCTAGAAAACTTAATTTCGAGCAGATAGAACTCATCCATCAGGATATACAAGGGAGGATGTTAAATATCACAATATAAATTGGCAATAATTTACAACAAAGTGGATATAGGATGAGGAACGAAATATGCATGGTTGTCGTAGCCAATTCCCAGTAAAACAAAGATAAAAACTAATCTACTTGTAAATAATTAGTGAATTAAATTCATAGTACTGTTATTACTTTCATGTCTTTAGTTTTAGTAGTTTTCAATTCTTTAAACTTAGAGTTGTTTTTCTTGATATTGTAGATGGGATCTTACCTCAATGCAGTTGATAAGCAAGGGGTCCAGAGTCCTAGCTGCAAATGTCCTTCATCAAGTGTTGAATCTCCGGAAGGAAAAAGCGCTCAGACGATTGCAGCCGACGTCACTCCGAAAAAAGAATAGGTGCTACATCTTAATAATGCCCTTTTTATTTGCAAATTGTGTTTTTGTAAGGCCCGTAAACATTAAATTAGAGTACATGTCGCTACGTTTTGTACTGTGGCTGTGTACCTTGACCACAGACAGAATTCTGAACTTTGTATAGAAGAGCAATCATTGTTTTAGGATCGTGATCATAAAAAAACCAGCATAAAATATCACATTCGTTGAGAGCAAATGTGGTTTCAAAAGGACGCCATAATGAGAAAAAGAAGCATCCCCGCCTCCTCCCATAGTATCGGGAAAATCTCTACCACGCAAGAAGAGCTGGCCAAATTCCAAACGGGGACGAACCGAGAAAAGATATCTCCCACCACCTCCTCCCGGTCCACCTGAATCTGTCTTTTTTCGCATGCATCCAAGATACAGCTACGAAATTTCTCCTCAACCTTTGCCTTCCTTCCAAGCGATGTATCCAACTGGATATAAAAGCTACATGGCTCCTCAACAGCAACCTCATGCAAAGGAGGTGTGTCCTCTTTCAAGAAAAAGAAAACGAAGTGCAATTTCTTTCCCACCACGACCCCCTTGGGGCACTTTTTTACCAAAATTTGTGAGATTGAGTAGTAATAGTATGTAAGGTAGAGTTTTAGGTGCAGGCTCATATACAAATGAGGGTTTTTAGTATATTTTACTATTAGGGTCAGCGGTAGAATCGGGTGATTTTCAGGGGAGGTGGTTTTATGCAAATAATTTTTTGCACGTGACCTGTGAATTAGCCAATCAGATTCGAGAATGATGATGTAACCCTAAGTTAGGTGGATGATGTAACCCTAAGTTGTTTCGGGGGAACGTTGTATTTTTTGAATTCATCCCGGCGAGAGATGTCGAACCCTGGCTTGTATTGGATCGTTCAAAAGTCGAGTTAGGGTTTGAATGAGGGGGAACGATTTATTGCATCGTTCGTGTGCGGGGGGAGATGTTAGATTTAGGCTTGCATTGGATCGTTCGAAAGTTTCAAATTGGGGAGGGAGTTCAAAATTTTGTTTAACTGAGCAATGTGATATTTGTTGGGCTGGGGGGAACGGCCCCCCCTATGTAGTTAGATGTGAACCCGAAGCCTTGGTCGGGCCGACTGGCGAATATCGGCCCGAGGCGCGCTTATATACTGTCGCATTAGCATATGCTGTCAATCATTGTCGCGTTTCTGATTAGTTGGAGCGTGCTAGAAACTTTGTGTTGCGTTGGGTGAAACCTAATTTGAGCCTGCGCGATTGTTTTGGATGGGAACTTCGTGTTGTGAGCCGTGTTTGTCCGCGGGCGGCGGGCGTGCTACCATCAAATTGTACTACAAAAATCGGTTTATTGCATCGGTAAAACAGTAGGTTAAAATTTGATTAATATAAGAATTTAAATGGAAAAATCTTTTAGTATAATAATACTCTATAGTGTTTCTTTCTAAATCATAGTTTTGTACTACTAAAGTTCTTAATATGATATTACAAAAATCAACTGCTAAGTCTAATTTACTAAAATATGAGTTTTTTACTATTTTCCTTATTATTCTCTCTTCAAACAACATAATACCTAACATCTCTAAGCTATAACCATATGATTCGTCTAAACCACTAATTTTTAATTGACTAATTACTCCAAAATTACTAGGACGTTCGAAAGCATAAAAAATACGTTTTTTTCTCTAAGTTCATCTAAATAAGGACTGTTCACGAATTCTTCTAAAGTGTAATCTACATATAATTTACTTAAAACATGGTAACATAATCCATAAAAATTAAAAGAAGCTGGTCTATTACCGATGTGTTGGATTAGTCCAAGTTTACACAGTTTGTTCAGAGTTGGCGGTTGCTTGTAGCTGACGGCTTCTTGTTTTTCGTTCCAATCGATGTTAATCCATGCTGCATTCATCGTTGGTGTTCTTTGCCCTGCTGCTTGTTGCTGCTTCTTCTTGCTCTTTGCTGTTTGTTGCTGCTGCTTCTTGTTTGTTGCTAGTCTTTGTTGCTTTAGGAGTCACCAACAGTATAATGCTGTTACAACTATGACAATTACTCCAAACTGCTGTTGCTTGTTTGTTGCTGCTTGCTGGTTGTCGCTGCTTCTTGCTGGTTGCTGTTTCGCTGTCTTGACTGTCTGTTTCGCTGTGTTCACTGTCTTCGCTGTCTTCGCTATTTGTCTCGTGCTGTGGTTGGTCTGGGTTTTTTATGTGATCGTTGGTCTGCCTTTTTTCGTTTGGACTAGTGAAAGGGTTGTTTTGACAGCTGTCATTCTTGGCAAAGTTCAATAGTAGCGGTATTTGCTCGTTCAAGTAGCGTTCTTCGTAGAGACCGTAAACGGTTTGACTGATTATATCTGCACGGTCGAATTCCCGTATAAGTGTAGGGTCTTTCTGGATGAGTTTATCGATATATAATTTGAAAAACTGATGCATTTTACGCACCATATCGTCTCTCGATTGTTTCTTCATGTCTATGCTTTGAAGAAG
>JAODVM010372107.1:0-10897 GCA_025400095.1 Phenganax marumi
TTATCACATATAAAGACACTGATTAAAAATGTATTTCTTTTGAAATTTCTTCATGAATTATTAATGAGTTTTTGAATGAATAATAATAGTTTATTTAATAGTTAAATTTCGTTGTTAATAGTAACTAGGTTTTCTAGACTAGTTTTATAATGTTAATGTAAATATACTGCTATATATGTTAGAATTGTCACTGAAAAGCCCCTGTTGGGGAGTGTCAATAAATGTCAAATGTCGAATAAACTACCTAGCTATCTATGTGGTTAGTCTTTGTACTATCTGTTTGTTTATGTTCATTTTATTTCATTCCACTCGCAGCTCTGGAGCGTGAGAGACACCACAACTTGGAACTTGAAAAACAACGCATTTCCGCAGAGGAAGAGAACGCCAGACAGCGCGAGCGAAGCAGGCAGATCGAGCGAGAGAAATCGAAAATCACCAAACAGCTGAGTGAACAGGAGAATGAGAACGAGTATTTGGTAAGCATGCATATAATAGCACCCCGAAGGTGCGAGTTCTATCTCGTCTGGGCCACATTTTGCAGAATGTGGCGTGAAAGAAAATAAATTCGTTGAATTTTTTCTGATCATGCATATAAGATCTATAATTTTCGTTGAGCTATGAGGCAATCGAGACCCAGTGGTGGGCGATAACAGGATTTTTGATACGATACGATACGATACGATACGTACGGTACGATATTGAGTAGTTTTTTCCGATACCGATACCGATACTACTAAGCTTCATTAAGACAATCAAAGCTAACGCGCCAAAATCACGGCAAGACACGAATGTAAGGCCAGAAAATACGAAAAACAGCTGGCGCAAGTTCTAGGTGGTCAGTGGATCTAAAGGTCTTTCAGCACTTCGGTGAAATAATATCCGTTTATTGACCTTTCATTATTTTTTGTATCACGTGATCAGTATCGAAATCATTGTTAATATGAAATAATGTCGATACTAAATTCTAGAGTTTCACCATCGAAATCATCGATATTTCCACTACTTTGTAGTGACGTTTTCACTTACTGTCGGTCGTGCACAGCGTTATATCTATTCGCATTTTGTCTCCTTAGCGCCACAAGTTCTCTGCTGTAAGTATGGAGATGGAAAAGGCTCTGCAGGACAAAGAAGTAAAGGACAAACAACTTGCTGAACAGGTATGAAGAACTTGTTGAACGAGTACTCGCAACTTGTAGAAACTTGCAGAACAGGTATAGGCAAGTGGTAAAACGGTTTTAGGTAACTGGTAGAACAGGTACAGACCGGTTGCTGAACTAGTTTAGGGTGCCTACCGAACAGGTTTAGACAAGTTGCTAGCATTGTATTGCATGGCACTGTTTGCTGAAGAGATTTACACCTTGCTGAACTGGTTTCGACAACATGCAGAAACAGGTAGAATCAGCTTGGAGAACAGGATTACTAAGCTTGCAGAACAGGTTTGAAGAATTTACTGAACAGGTTTGAACAACTTGGAGGACAGGTTTTTAAAAATACTCGCTTCGAAACTTTGTAAAAATTTTAGGTTTATTTCTGGTTAGACAACTAAAGCTTGAGAATACTACAGTGTGTGACAATTCTCGTGTCTTCAGGAAGAGGAATTGCGAAGACACCGTAGCGCCAGCGAAGAGAGAATGCCAGATGACATCCAGGATATTTCTAATAATAACTTCCAAGATGTTTTTAACAGTCCAGTTCGCGGTCAGCACGGTTTGCATGAGCCGGACGAGGTCGATGGCGATTCTTCTGCGGCTCATGACTTACAAGTGATGCCTGATGCCAGACTGCCAGAGTATGATCGGCAGTCAACCATGGATACTTATATACAGAGCTACTTGGAGGTACGAGGGACTATAAAAGTCTAAGTATTGAGTACAATCAGTGTTTAGTAGATTTTACTACAAGTGCTTGGATGATTACAGACATTCATTTTGCTAAACTAGAATCGTGAGAATGGGTGATAAAGGCACTAGACTGGAGTGTTGAAACGTTGGGATTTGAATTGTAACTTCATGCTTAGTAATGTTCATTTCACTAAACTAGAGTAGTGATAATATATGATGAAGACACTAGACTGTAGTGCTCAAAACTTGGATTTTGAATAATAACTTCTTGCTAAGTTACATTCATTTTACTAAACTAGAGTAGCGGTAATATATGATGAAGACACTAGACTGGAGTGCTCAAAAATTGGATTTTAAATTATAACTTCTTGCTAAGTTACATTCATTTTACTAAACTAGAGTAGTGATAATGTGTGATGAAGACACTAGATTGGAGTGTTGAAACATTGGATTTTGAATAATAAGTTCTTGCTAAGTTACATTCATTTTACTAAACTAGAGTAGTGATAATGGATCCTGAAGACATTAGAGTGGGGTGGGACTTGTGAACTTCCTCTTCATTGTAGGTCTTGGGCAAGGACATTTATCCCGAGCTCAGAGAGAGAAAGCTCACCATGCTAGATCATATTTATGCTGAAAATATCCAGGCTGGAAGGACCAAATATAAAACTCTGAAACGAATTCGAATGGGAAACACAAAACAACGAGTTGATCAATTCGAATGCATGTGATGTTACCAAGTTAGGTGGGTTTTTGGTGCGAGTTTGTATAGTCATTGGAGATATGGTTTGATGACTTGACGAAAGTCTTTGTTCTATCTTTCTGCTTATGTTTATGCAAACTTTTGGGCGGTGAAGACATATTGTCTTTGCAAATATGGTTTGAAGACTTGACTAAAGTGTTTGTTCTATCTTTTTGTTTATGTTTATGCAAACTTGTGCGCGGTGAAGACATAGTCACTGGCGATATGGTTTGGAGACTTGATCAAAGTTCCTTTTGTTTTGAATAGATAAATTTTCACCAACTGCAGAGACAACTCTTGCTGGACGTCAAAATTACAAATGCGAGTCCGAACATCGTCTCGCAAGCTCTGTGGAAGGGATATTAAAGTATAGGGGCTATACTATAACACAATATTGAAATACTTTTATCGACGTATTCTAGAGCAGTGGTAAGTGAGCGATATTAAGTAATTGCGTTGAATAATCACTTTATAAATTTCCGTTTCGTGTTTACTGTGTCACAGAAAAGTTAGTTCGAATTAACAGAAGCCACTTTTGTTGACTGCTGCTCAAAACTTTCGACAATGTATAACAAATTTCCTTTTTTATAATACCAATTAGCCTTTCTCACGACGCCATTTTTGGGGTACTATCTGAGATTATAATCAATACATTTAGGTTTTGTATTGTTATTGTTCTAAATAAAACCTTTATAAGTTAATTCATAGTTCAATTATTGAACAACGGTTGTCATACAGCTTAGATTTTTCTGATTTTGACATATTTTTTTCACGAAAAGTACCCCAGAAATGGCGTCGTGAGAAAGGCTAATTCACTTGCTTTAAGGCAATGCGCGCGCACTTTTAAAGGCGTTGCCTATCAAGTGACGTCATACTAGCAGGCGAAAAGGGTTTCGAAGGAGTTTGTAAAAAAACACGCTGGAACAAATTTGTGACAATGGCGGAGAAAAAACGTGAGAAGAGTATAGAAGAGTTGTGTCGGTCTCGCGTGCATTGCGAGAAATGGCCGGCGCGCTCTCAAGCGTCGAATCAAACTATTTTTCCTCGGAGTCCTAGCCCAGGCGAATCATTTTCTCGCGGTCGTCGGCGGTTGGAGACTGCAAGACATTCGTTGCTGTCTTCGCGGCCTTTATCAGGCGAACTTCGAACGAAGTCCAACGTGCACAGTTCGGAGAAACAGAAAATGTTTCAAGCCACACAGGAGCATGTAAAGAAGTCGCTTTTTCCAGGGATATCACAACAAGTAGTTACGCATGCTGATCCGCCTTTTCCAGCCACAGACACGCAACCTTTGCCTCCGATTAATTTACCCAGACCACAAGATTACACTTCAGATGCATTTAAACAAGGTAATGGCTTTATTACGTTTGGTTTTCTGTCGAGAAAACCTTGTTCGTCTCACACAAGAGAACGTGAATTCGTCAAGAAATTGTCGAGTAAGGCCTGTTTTCCACGAGGCGGAATTTTTCGAGCGAAAAATAAATCTAGCGACATGATTGGCTAGCAAAATAATTCCCCGCGAAAAAGTCCGAAACAAGGCAATCATGTCGCTACATTTATTTTTCGCTGGAACAAATTCGCGTAGTGGAAAACCGCCTTAAAACTTGTTTCGTTGTACACACGAGCGAATGAAGTCGGCAACAAACTTGTCAAGAGAAACGTGTACGGTTTTACGGAACGAAAACTACCGTTGAATTATCACTTTGCTTTGCTTAGGGAAGGATAGCAGACCGTTTACAATACACGGTCGACAGGCTTTCGAGAACGGAGCAGTTTACGACATCACGTTTGGCGCAAGCGGAGAACGCGCGAGAAAACGAAAACTCGAAGCGTTAAAACGCATGGAGGACCAAGAGCACGCGCGTTCCCATAGTGTATCTAGGCAACAGAGTGAATCTAGGGGTAAAAGTAAATGTTTAGGGTCAAAGAGGGGTAAGAAGGGATCACGAAGGTTTACGAAGCCGCTCGCGTGGAAGTCGCCATGGCTGAAGGAGGAAGCGGCTGATTCCGATATGGAAACGGACGGTTAATTAAGATTCTTACGATAATTTTAAAGAGTGCAAAGTCGTAGTGGTGCTTTGTATGATTGTATTCCTAAGTTAAAATGATTTAAATGTAAGTTTTTTGCAAGAAATGTTTTGTCTGTTCGTTTCGCAGACTGTAATCAATCCAGGAGATATCCGCCTGTGCTGAAGGCTATAGGAAAATCATTACTTCCTTCAAAAAACATTCTTGTTGGGAATTTTACATATTCAGTTTTTGTAACATATTGGAAAGAAGGGGAAAACGTTTTGGTTTCTGTTGAAAATATCGTTTTTCCAACATTAGAAAAGCAATAAACCCGTACAATTTAAAAGTCATTGTCACCAAAAGCATAGGGAATCGAGATATTTCTAATATTTTGAGGAAACATTTTGAAAATTTCCTTGAAAAGGAACTCACCACATTATTCACTTTTCCTCGAATAAACGCTTTAATCCTCGAATAAGCGTCCAGTTTGGAATATATTTTGTAAGTAAATAAGAACCTCGGGGCGCTTAGCTAGTAAACTAAGATGGCCGCCCACACAAGCTGAAAATAGAATTCATACATCATTGCTGTATCATTGTGATTTTGTCTCCAAATTGAACGCTGAATGAATTGAACTACATTGCTGAAGACTGTTTGTGATATAGAAGTAAGAATGTTCAAAAAAACAGATCCAAAAGGTGCGTATGTCATACTCTTGGATTTAAAAACTTGAATCTACAACTATGAAACTCTCAATGGACTAGTGCCTGCATTAAACGTCAGTTTTCAACGGTGTATTTGTCCGTTTTCAATTTATATAAATACGTATTCTTGACCTGCGTTTACATTTTTAAGTTTGAGACTTAGAATGCGACCATGAACTGTGTGTTCATTGAAAATACCATTTTTGCAATATGAAATTTTGTCGATGTTGTAAATTTTTTGAATGTGATTTGAAAATTTCAGAACAGATGAGGCAGCAGAAAAGAGTAATGAACAGAACTCAACGTGAGTTGGGACGAGATAAAACTGCATTGGAAAGACAAGAAAAACAGTTGGTAAAAAGCAACTTCATTAAACCAGTTAGTGTTTCTGGTTGTTTCACCAACAGTCAGTTTACCAATAATATGAATATATCTCGAGAACTTCTAAACTGACAGTTGGTGAAACAGCTGTTATATAGCCATATGACTTTAATTTTGTAGTGAAATTATTTGATATTAGACAAGGGTGGTTTGTTGTGGCCATGCCAAAAATGTTCAGCAGTTCATTCTTAACTGCGAGGAGTTCCTCTAAATAATTCCTGCATATTTTGAAACTTTCTTTTAACTTTCTGTTTCTTTGACCAGTCAAATTATATATCTTGCTTTTGATCAATTTGATTGTTCAATGAAGCACGAGGTTAGGGACTTTTAAAGAAATTTTTCAAATTTTTGGTAGTGATCCAGAGGAACTCCTTGAAGTTAGGAAATGAACTGGTCAACGTTTTTGAGAATGCGCTACTAACATGACTGTAACAAATCAGCTCTGAGACACTTTTCCACTAGATCAGTGGTACATTTCAAAAGGAAAACAACACATTTTTATATTTGTGTAGGAAATGGAAATCAAGAAGATGGCTAAACAAGGAAACAAACAGGTACTGCAGTGAAATGATTTTCAGGGGCCGGTTGTTCAAAGCTGGATTACCTTAATCCTAGCTAACCTTGGGTTAGTGTAATACTTTAACCACAATTTAATACTCGTTAATTCAAGAGAAATTTTTGAAACGTTTTTTGCTCAAAATTTTTTTCATAATGGTGCTATAATCCCTCAAAGTTTTGATTTATAAATAGTGCTTCAACACCAGGGGCCGGTTGTTCAAACCTGGGTTAGCTTAACCCCGGGTTAGTATACTACTCTAACCGTAATTTAAAACTCGTTCAAGATAAATTTCTGAAAAGCTTTTTGCTCAAAATGTTCACCTTAATGCGTAGTCTAATCCCTCAAATTTTAAAACAATAAATATTGCTTCAAGATGGGGATATAAAACGGTGGGTTACATTTAAACCTAGATTAACTGTTAATCCACCTTTGAACAACCGGTCCCAGGTCAAATAGTTTGAATATCTTTCTTAAGCCTTAAAGTGTACAGTTTTTAAAAATGTTCCAATCTTGATCCAAGCCATCCCAAATCCGTCCCTTACACTGATAATCATTTTCCTTATCCCATAACATGACTTTGAGGCAGAAACTTATGGTCTAAGTATTTCAAATTTTTGCTCAAAGATTAAGTAGCCTGGTTTTCCAAAGGAATGTAAAAGGTTTATATCTGGATTCCAATCGTTCTAAATTAGACAGTGTTTTTCAAAATCAATTACGCTGTCGAAATAATTTTTGGTGAAAAGATGAACTTAATAAAGTTGAACATCTTGCCTCTTTGTTTCCTTTTCTTTTCAGATTTTTTAAACCCAAATTTTAAAAACGTTCCAATCTTAGTCCAAAAATGTTCCAAATTTGTCCCAGACCCCCAAAATTGATTTCTTTGTCCAACAAATTGATTTTCAGATCAAAAAATCATGTTTTCAAAATTTTCAAAATTTTGCCTGCTAATCACAGCTTTGATATTCTTTCTCATTGTCACCTTCTCAAGGTCTTTAGAAATTAGTCCCAATATTGATCATTTATAGCTATTCCAAAGTTGCACAAGTTATTCATTTTGTCCAACAAAATAATTTTGGGTCAAAAGATAAAACACTTGAAAATTTTTCCTCAAAATCACCTAAATACTCCCTTCTACTTTTTCAACTTTTCCTGGTCAAAGTTTTGGAAATTTCTAATCATGATCCAAAGTTATCCCAGACACTCAAAATCAGTTTCTTTGTCATATAAACTGAATTTAGGTCAAACATTATGTTTTGAAAATTTCAATATTTTGGCTTGCAATGGCTTGAGTATCCTGTATTAATTAGCTTTGTTTTCAACTGATCTTTTATATTGCTTGTAATTTTAGGCATGTACAGTTTTAGCAAAGCAGTTGCTTCAGCTAAGGAAACAAAAAGCTCGGAATATGACAACAAGTTCGCGAGTAATGGGAATGGGTCATCAAATGCAAGCTATGCACTCACAAGCGAAGATGGCTGGATCAATGGCAACTGCCACCAAGGTAATGCAGCCAACCCATTAACCTTCAAATGGAAACATTTGTCATGTTTGTTGAAGCTAATCGAGCACAACGTTTCCAAGGGCAAAATATTGTGTTTTCAGAGGCGAAGCTTGGTGTATCTATTGTCAGTGACCATATTTAAGTATAGCTATTGCTGTATAGGTGTTGCTCATAGAAATTACTCATTCAAGTTTGTCACTTGGAAACATTAAGTAATTCCCATAGAAACATCAAGTTCTGCCCTAGCTAGGGAACGTCGTGTTTGAATGGCTTCAACAAATGCAACAAGCGTTTTCACTTGGTTCTTAACCTGAATCAGCTTTAAAGATATGTATTTGAGAGGATGCCTTGAGTCTCCTGTTGACAAGTCTTGTCTGGTATTAAGTAGTAGACGTTGCTATCGGTTGAAGTCTCTTGTTAACCCATTTAGTGACAATGCTCACCATAGTGCCTCACCTCTATGTTTCATTTTGTCTAATGCCAGATGATGTGAGTTCTTAAGGAGAGACCCTTCCATTAATTAGCTGTTCAGATACAGCTCTAAGCTATGCCTACTCTATCTAAAACCGGATAATTTTTCTGTCTAGAACTTCACAATATTACTGCTGTGTATCTAAGGCAAAATTGCTCAGTTTAACATGAGACAATTGTAGTTTGTCTCACACCAGACAATTTTACTTGTCAAGGGGACACCCTTACATTTTGTTGGGTTATGTGACTAGAGCTACCTTAATTGACAAGTAGAATTGTCTGGTATCAGACACTGGTGTTGCTGTTGCTTGGAGAGGCATAAAAACTACCTTTTATGTTTGGTTCTGTGGGAATATGTTTTTACTTTTGAAAATGCTAGACCATGGGAGCTGTAAACAAACAGATGAAGCCTCAGGATATTCAAAGAACACTGCAAAATTTTGAAAAGGAATCAATGAAAATGGATATGTCTGAGGAATTAAGTATGCTTCCATGCAAATACAGTATTTTATGCTGCACTGGTAGTTTATTTGACCCACTAACTGGCAAGAGTTGTCCATCAAAGAGGAAAATCATTTGGCACTAGAGTAAAAAAAAACATACAGTAACTAATGAGATTTATCACTGCTTGACAAAGCCTTTTGTTTTGATGACGAACCCTGGTAGAAATCTTACTCAGAATCCTAAGTAAGATCTTACTAAGATCTTAAGTAAGATCTTATTATGATAATCCTGTAAGATCTTATAGGATCTTACAAGATCTTGAGCAAGATCCTATAAGATCTTATAAGATCTTGTAAGATCTTAGAGTAAGATCTTATAAGATCTTATAAGATCTTATAGGATCTTACAAGATCTTGAACAAGATCTTGAACAAGATCCTAAATTTTCCTGTAGGATTTTGAGCAAGATCTTAAATTTTCCTGTAAGATCTTGAGCAAGATCCTGAATTTTCCTATAGGATCTTGAACAAGATCCTAAATTTTCCTGTAGGATTTTGAGCAAGATCTTAAATTTTCCTGTAAGATCTTGAGCAAGATCCTGAATTTTCCTATAGGATCTTGAACAAGATCCTAAATTTTCCTGTAGGATTTTGAGCAAGATCTTAAATTTTCCTGTAAGATCTTGAGCAAGATCCTGAATTTTCCTATAGGATCTTGAACAAGATCCTAAATTTTCCTGTAGGATATTGAGCAAGATCTTAAATTTTCCTGTAAGATCTTGAACAAGATCCTGGATTTTCCTGTTGGATTTTGAGCAAGATCTTAAATTACCCAGCTTGTGAGTAAGCTAACTCGACAATGTGAGTAATCCATACATAAGAATGTGCACGATGTACTCGAAGCGATTACACCCGTTGCAATGATCTATCTGGAGTAAAAATCAATACATTGCATAATTGGATAATTAAACTTATATTTAATACCACACTTGTGCAATAAATATATAATATAAAATTCTAAAAAAATGGACATGATAGTAGAGTAGCAAATATATACATTTGAACTAAAACTATCCACACGTTATCAAGTTTGCTAACAAATTTAAGAACTGTCCCAGGAAACTGTTTACCAACCTTTTAAGGTTGGTACATTAAAATGTGCAGAACACTTTTCGGTAAAAATAGGCAAAGGTGATTGCTCACAGAAGGATATTTACGTAGAAAACGTAATTAATTGCCATGTAGCTTACGATGTCATCCACAAGCAGCCCCTCATCTCTACATATCACTCGGTTTTCACGCTACAATCGCTTTTTTCAACATCTCGTAAACTTCTCCTTTGACAAAGATTCAATATTGGATGGTTTTCTCGGGCGCTGGAAGCTACCGAACGAAAATCTGCGTCGTCCTACATTGAACAAAAAATTTTGTGATTAAACGTTATGAAGCAAAGTATATTAATATACTATATTCAGTGGAAAGAATTATATCACACGCATGCAATGCAATTGTATTAATGGAGAGAAGGTCACACTAATTACGAGTCGCACTGAAAATATATGTTTACGCACTACTAAAAGAGTTTAAAAATGTGGTGACTTACTCGGATAAACTCAATAATATTACTCTTGGAGAATAGCAACCACCAACAGTGCAACTTCCTGCTTTTCATCTAACGACAAAGACGTGAAAATATTAATATGATTGCCTTTCAGGCATAAGCATGCATTTTGTAATGTAATTCTTATACTCACAGTCTACGGCATTGTCAAGGTTGTGTTCAGAGAACAACTCTTCTTCAGATTGCTTCAGCAGACGAAGAAATTCGTATTGTTTCATAATGTTTGCAGCGGTTAGATTCCAAACCCAACTTCACAATTGACAATTTTGCTGCACATTTGGCCAAAATCGGTCTTGAACATTGCGACTACTCCTGTATTTATAGCCAATATTCTTCCAAATTCAGAAATTATCTGAAAGAATTGCAAAAAGTCAGAAGCAGCCTTTTTTCAAACACATGTATATAATACATATAACTCGTGTATCAAAATTCGAATGATGGCCCGCATACCTTTAAAACTCCGACAGTACTCGCCACAACCAAAGTTAACAAGCCATGCATGAATATCTTCTTCAGTACTGAGCATATTCAAGAATTTAGCTTAAGACTATATAGCAAGAAGACTTGAATCTTTGAAAGACAATTTTCAGCGAATAGGGAAAGACAGTGACAACATGAGGCAAAC
>JAODVM010372329.1:0-10892 GCA_025400095.1 Phenganax marumi
TTACTATATGTGTTAATTGTATTCTAAGTACCAATACTGGTATTTTGTTTGAATAAAGATATTTATTTATTTATTTAACATAGCAATAAAATACCTACCTGATAATGCAAAATGATTGACCAAACCAAACCCAAAGTTGACTTGTGAACACCATCTGCTATAGCTTGGCCACTGATACCATACAGTTTGATCTAAGAGAAGTAGCGAATATTGCAACTGTTCTTTAGTAGCACTGGATAAATACAGAGTTTACAATTGTTTTAAAATTCATTCACTATTCATAAGCACTAATCTAAGCTCAGACCATTCTACAATATGCCAATAAAGATCACGTCGGAGATGAATAAGTATGCATTAACTTGGCCCATAAAGATCAGCTGCTCATATTTTTACTGGTACATAAAGTTATCCCGAGAGAAACGGATTTGATAGACAATCCCTATTACTCACTCAAATTTCCATCTAGGCAACAAGAAGTAAATTCATCAACACAGCCGAAAAGAATATATTAGATGAAGTAAAATTGCAAGCTTTGCTCGCAAAAGGTTGTTATAAATGCTGGAAAAATAGCCCTGCGAAATTTGCAAATTTAGTATAGTTTTCTATTACGTGCAAAAATTGTCACCATATACTTGATCAGAGTTATTTTTCACGCATTTTGCAACCTTTCGCGAGCCAACTTTGCAATTTTCCTACATCGAACATATTCTTTTCAGCTACGTATATAGACAGATTGACTTCTGCTTGCCCAGATCGAAATTCGATCTATAATGGAAATTGTCCACTCTCACATTATCTTTCTCCAAAGTTTTCAAGACGATGTCGATGTTGCTCACGTGATGAACACGTAGTTTTCCCTTCTCTCGCGGCTATAAAAAAGGAGCAAAAAATTACTTTGTATATAGTATCGAATATTGTGCATTGAAAGTTTGTTGAAAATGTTAGTAATAGCCTTTCTTACCAATTTTTCTTTTCTGAGAAGTTCAAGAAGAGTAAGAAGAACATGGCCAGTTCTTAAGTCTTCGAATAAATTTGAGATCTTCAATTTTTTTGGCTGAGCCTAAAGATTAAATAGAAACGATACGATGTAACATATATTAATCTTAGACCGAAAAATGAAGATACAAGTTCGATTTTCAGAGCGAAGTTCCAAATTTTCTTTTGTTTTTTCACTAATAGTGTACAATAGTATTCTATTTGAGTATTGGATGTAACATTTATTTAGAATAGGTTCGCTTATTAAGGAAAATTCCTTACTTTAAATAATTTAGAGTTGATCCATTTTGTGAACGATCTTATATGAGCTTCTTCCCTTTCGCCTGTGTAAAAAAAGAAACAGAAACGTGCAACTTTTCTCATATGTTCCAATACATCTCTCCAAAACAATTAAAAACTCCAGATGGTTGTAAAGTTTAGGTAAAACGGTTTTCCTTTTTAAAAACGGTATAAACGAACTGTCCCTTAGCCTCATTATTAAAAAACTTCATTGGAGTAATAACGACCACATAGGCTATAAAAACTTTATTAATTTACAACGTTTCGTAGTATAACTCCATCTTCAGGTAAATTGATAAGATGTTAAAAATCGTTGCACTGACAGTTAAACCTCGTTGTGCTTCGTGAATGCATACAGTCCTTGGGGGCATCCATAGTTTGAAGACTTCACTAACGTCTTTGCTCTTGGCAGAAATGGTTTGAACACTAGATTGAAGTCTTTGTTCTATATAGTTTTCTTCGTCAACAACTATGTCTTTGTTGTGCACAGGTTTTTATAAACATATACAAAAAGATGGAAAAAAGACTTTTGTTAAGGCTCTCTTCAATGGCTATGTCTTCACCGTGTACAAGTTTACATAAACAGGAATAAAAAGATAGGACAACGATTTTGGTCAAGTCTCCAAACTATATCTATCTCTATATTTTCACCGTCCACAAATTTACATAATCATGAACAAATAGGTAGAAGAAAGACTTTGGTCAAGTTTTTAAACCGTATCTCCAGTATGACTACAGTTCTACAATATATCTCACATGATTAAACTTTCCGAAAGTATATATGGCTGCACTTGTGCTAGATTGTTTCTCTGTCCGTTTATTTAGCGGTGAAATGCAACTCTCTTCCTTGTCATTCGAAGGCAATATGTGAGGATACTGATATTTCGCACAGATGTACATGTCCATCCGGTTTTACTGGAGATGGAGTCAACAATTGTTTTGGTTAGTAAAACTTTCTTTTTCTACTACATTTGAGCAAAAATTTTTAACGACAAATGCTCGGTGACTTATCGCCGTCATGCTGAGGGAAGTATCACTAGAAAGCTGAAGGGCTCTTTTCGCGTTGTGTTTAAGAATTAGGTTGTGAAAATCATTATCTGGCCAACAGCAGTTTAGATTCTTTTCATTCTTGCCATAGCAGCTCTCTAATTTTAACAAGGTACATTCAGTGCATGTATGCGCCGATACGCCGAAGTTTGTGGGTACTGCAGTGCATGGGCAGTAAGTTTTGGTGATATGCAATGATTGCCGATCAGCGGCGCGAATAGTGATGCTTGGAACTACTTCATCTTCTGCTACCTCCAGATTGTTTACTTTGAAGTTTAATCTCAGTATCGTTTGGGACTGGGTCAAAAATTTTTTAAATTTTAATACTGTCCTTTTCCATCTTACTTTTTCATGTATTCCAAACACTTTCTCATGTCTGATTATCATTACACTTGCAACAAAATGATCTAATTCACTCTTTTCTAAACAAGCAATACAATTTGCTAGATTAGGAAAGTCACCTAATGTCCTTTAGCAAAAGTTGCATGCTTGAACGGACGACCTCATCAATTCAAAATGCCTAGATCGGCAACTAGTATTTTTTCCACGACCACAGTGAAAAAATGACCCAACTTTACACGCTATGACTTGAAAAACATTTCAAAAATTCATTAATAATTCATGACCAAAAACAAAGAAAATCAGTGCCGTGGAGAAAGGTTGGAAATCGGAGGAAGAAATTACATAAATTAAGCCAACTTTCACATCGATTTTCTCGCAAATTACGCCTTAGTTTTTGAAGCAAGTTCAAACAACGAGAACTTCCTCCGATTTCCAAACGCTTCGAAGTTCGTTAAGAATACTCGGCTTCGCCTCGTATTTTCAAGTTCTCCTACTCGTGTTTGAACTATTACTTCATGAATTTGTAAATTCCTTCACTTTTGCAAACGCCAACGATGTAATATTTCGGTAATGGTTTCATGGTTTTCTGTTGTGCTTGGGGCGTGTTCGGAAATTTTGTCGCTAATTGACTTTACAATGAGGGGAGTTTTCGGACCGCTTCGGACTGTGAACCGACCAAACGCATTAGTTGCAGATAAGCTGCCATGTTGACGTTTGCAAACGTGAAAGAATTGTACAAATTCATTGAATAGACTTTAAGTTATAACGCGTAAAAGTCGGATTCCTTTTTTTTGCATCACACTGCAACTAGACAACGAGTAGCCACAACTAACAGCACGTCACTTGTGGTAGTAAACTCTAGTACGCCCAATATATATGGAGATATGCACGAATTTTTTCTCATTTTGCAGACATTGATGAGTGCCAAGAAGCTGATATTTGTGGACGTGGTGAAAAGTGTCAAAACAGACAAGGTTCTTACAAATGTACTCCAGGTAATTAAAGGGTAGATTCTTGTGGCTGTGTTATCTCCACTGTCTTCAAAACATGTCTAGTTCTTCCTTTATAAGTTTCTAGTTCTTCCTTTATAAGCTTATAATTGCTCGCGTGTTGCTCGTATATTATTACGAGGTTATTTATTCTTTCTTTCTTTCTCATTGCGCGCGGGCCTCACAACAACCCAGTTTGACTTCGATTACAGTAGATGTCACAAAATACTGCTGTATAGTCGGTATCACTGTAAATCACTCGGACAATTGGAGCAAGGAAGTTGGTGTGCCGAACAATCCCTGGCTACAGGCCGATGTCCACTTCAACCGTATCATAGCACAACCTAGCGTATCTCTTTGTTTCGTGAGAAAATAAAAACTATTTATATAATGCTGTAGGGGTGTAGCTACTTTATATGTGAAATAACGCATCAACTGCTGATACTAATGTCTACATAAACCAAGGCGGTAAATTCAGTTTACGAAAACGTAACCTATATTGACTAAAATTAAAACGAAAGAAAACAGAAAACAAGTTTTCGTTGATGGCCGCATACCTAAGTTACTAGCTTGTGAACATGGCTCGTTGTCAAGGAAAAACTTGTCAATTTTCGTCGAACACATGAGCAAAGAAAATTAGGAAAGTTGTCAAGGAAAACTTTGCCATCCGTGGGGATATATAGAAAAAACTTTTTTGTTTTGAACTGTTTGAGTTATGCATATATAACTACCACGAAAAACCTTAATTTAAACTAGGAAAATGAAAACATGTTTGCTTATTCAATTTAGCTGTTTCCTACGATGTACGGTTGGTGATTGTCGCTAAATTTACACAAGATCTCAACGACAGGTCTAGTGCGAAATTTATTCAGCTGGAAATTCAACTGCAGAATGCGGTAAGCTTACGCTAAGAGGTTTCAATTATTAGCAAAAAAATGATGACTGGTGTTCATATAGTCGTAACTGCCCTTTTCAAAGAGTCACCGGATATTCAATTTTCTTGGCAGGAAATTTCATAGAACACATGCGTACTATCTATCACTGAGACCCTGACAACTCTCTAAGTTTGTGTTCATGTTCCAAATTCCATTTGAAACGAAAGTTAAGCCGGCCCTGAGCAAAGAACCTGTCAGAAAGTGAAGTTTTTCACAATCAATTAGTTGTGATTCGGCGATTGGAAGACATCTGGGGCCGGTTGTTCGAAAGGTGGATAGCGCTATCCATTGGATAGTGAATTTTTCAACTTTCATAAAATTGGAGAAAACATGTCGAAACTTCCATTTTGGTCAGCCATATAAATATTAGAGACTTCAATCTATCGATATCAGTCGTAAGATTATGTGATAACGATCAACGGGAAATTTGACGAAGGCTACAAAACATCACTATCCAGCGGATAGCGCTGTCCATCTTTCGAACAACCGGCCCCTGTTATCTAACAGATCTTTCTGCTGAAGCTTGCTCTGATTCTAATTTTAATCTTTTGATGTCGTTCTGCCTTTTCTTTGAAGGCAATGGAAGCTATTTATTTAAGCTGAAAGATTGGGATCTTTGTCGTCAAAAAGAGTTCGTGTTTTAACTTGCATTATTTTGATCTCATCCCTCGCTTGGGATGATGTCATCGCTTCCTACATGCCTTTAAAACAAAAACAAGCAAAGTTTAACTTTAGTTGGCAGACGAAACACCTGAAGAGAGGTCTTCCGAAATGCATAGTGTTCTTAGTTTATTAAGTTTTTTCTAATATCTTAATGTTACTGAGTGTTTGAACAGTTCTTTTCAGAACTACGGAATCAAACCACTCGCCATGGCTAACATGTTTCTTCCTGCGATATTTAAATTTTTCATCGCGACAAATCACTGTTTTATGACTTAAACAAACAATAATGCTTTTCGAATAATTAGTTGGAAACTGTTGCAATTCAGGGGCCGGTTGTTCGTACGCCTTTTAGCTTAAACGGTGGATAAGTTAAAAATAGAAATCGTGTTTGTGTATTCCTTGACTAATGAAATTGAAAGCTTTTTTACAGGATACAATAATTTTCTATTTACCTGTTGTTTCATTACATAAGTTTTGAGTTGAAAGTTTTAGAAAATGTGTGAGAGTGTTTTTGAATTCTGACTTATCCACCGTTTAAGCTAAACGGCGTACGAACAACCGGCCCCAGCTGTTGAAAAACATTGTGACTCTATCTTTGCGATAGTAACGACCAAATGAAGACCAGGCTTACTGTGTAATTCTATCCGCTAAGGGTGTTTTTTTTTTCATTCAATATGTGTTGCTTTTAAACAAAATCTTAACCAGGTTTTTATAATTTTGCATGGCGCAAACAACAATATAAGCATCAGTTTGAGCATACGCCACGTATATTTATTATTGCAAAGTTAGCTGCACTGATGAAGGTCCAGGTTAACTTACCGAAAGCTTTGCAATCATAAATATACGTGGTGTATCCTCAAACTGATGCTTATAAAATCTTAACCATTCGTTTTCTCATCTAGTGCGACGCAGTGTACGGCAGTAATCCCTTGTACATCGGCGTCATTATTCTCGGCTTCAGGTACAAGAAATATGTTCGATTCTATTTGAAGTACTTTGCTTCATCTTATTGTTCATGTCTATGCAAACTTGTGCACGGTAAAGACAAAGTTTTTACTCAAAATTCCTAAGATATTAATTTTTCCATAATTTCATAGTCCTGGTAGTATTCAAGCGAATATCACACTACTCTTCAAAGAACCCATCCCCGAACCACTACAAGAAATTGAAACGGCGGCTTCAAATGGAACATTCGGAACTTTTAACGTCTCAAAAATTACCCTCATATCTTCGGGTAAGTGGACATAATTCTTTCCGAAAGAACAAAACAATGATACGACTATTTTGCATAGATTTATCAAACAAAAAGTACATTCCACAGTAGAAGTCAATAAATTAACTAGCTTTTGTTTTTTTTTAGATGAAAACGCTGCTCTCTTTGGTAAGGTTTATGAAGCCTGGCTTTTGTGAGTCGCCAACTGGCGGCGAAGCTTTTGCACTTTTGCTGTTTAAGCCTATTTTCGGTGTATCGTTTAGCTTCCAAGTTGTACTCAAATTTTGCATTTGAAGAGATTCGCTTTTTTTTCACCCTATGTATTTATCATGTTTTTTGTTACAATATACAGCCTCCATAGATGATGTGGAGATGGTGAAATATTTAATGTGGGCTTCCATTTCCATGCTTGCGATATCATTCTTGATTTCCTTCATATTGTTGATTGCGGCGTCAGCTTTTATGTGAGTATGTTAGCCTCTTGGAGCAAAACCCCTAGTTTTTGCTAGAGCTGTTTACCTAAATCAAGGTCAGGATTAGTACACAGTTACGGTATTTGAGTTATTGAAAGTGTCTATATCAAGGTCAGGGATAGTACATATTTATAGTATTTGAGTGATTTTAAATGTCGATATCAAAAGCAGAGATTGTGTGGATTTTAAGATATTTGAGTCACTTGAAGTGTTTTATATCAAGGTCAGGGATTGTACGGTATATATAATATTTGAGCCATTTAAAGTGCTAATATCAAGGTCAGGGATTGTACACGTTTATAATGTTTGAGTCATTTGAAGTGTTTATGTCTAGGTCAGGGATTGTACATCTTCACTATACTCGAGTTACTTGAATTGTCTATTTCAGAGTCATGTGAAAAACAGTGAATGCAGGTAAGCGTTAAGAGTAAAGTGAATTCTACTTTCTTTTTTTCTAGATGCACTACACCTGGGCGTTCTAGTGTGACCTCGTATACCAACGGAATATCTATGCACGAAAGTATGTCATTACCGTCTCGTAGTTCAGAGAGTGGCAAAGCAATGAGGAAGTATTATGATGAGTTAGAATAACACATTTTACCTTAGCAAGCTGGCCTTGCTTTTAGAATGATTAATATTAGAATTACAACCATAGTAAGAATACAATCTTTATTTCAACTCTCCCCAAACTACAATTAAACGTCATTGCACATTTATAGCTATACAGCTGAAACAAAAACGTATGTCGTCTATTAGGGCTGCATTTCACTGCTGTGTTTTTCGCAGATACTCATTGAGAGTTTAAAATGTAAGACGATTCGTTTCTTTAAACAACCTCGATATGGAATGTTGAAAGATTTCCATCGGTTACGTTTACACAACACTCGTTCTGCGCAGTTACCACATTAAACTTCACCCATTCAAAGATGCCTTTAGAAGCCTAAAACTTGTAACACAGAAAGTTTCAAGAGAAAATATGACCGAAAAACGGTTGAATTTGGTTGAACTTGGTGTCGTTCGTGGCTGAACGGGACCGGTATCGTGCAGACGTAGCGTAAAGATACGAAATTGTAAGGAATTTAAACTTTTACATTCGTGAAAAGCGCCGCAGTAGAATGAAGCCCAAACTCTCTTACTATCCCAAATTGTGTTTGTCAATTAAACTTTTTATTTCAAAGTATAAAGGACAACGTTTGTTGACTCAGCTGTTATCACAATTTGCATTGTAATATATAGTTTTATCTTAAGATAACTTACGAAGAATATTATGCTAATATTTTCAGCAGTTCCAATCTAAATTCCTAAGAATTTCCCAAAAAATTTAACAGGATTTTTATGCTAAATTTCTGAGAGTTCATGCTAATTTTGTCAAGTTTTCATGGTAGGTGTTTCAAGAGTCCAGGCTGAATTTTAGAGAAGTTCCTAGCTAAATTTTTTGAGAGTTCTATGCTAAATTTTTAGGAGCTCCAAGCAAAAGTTTTCAAGAGTTCAACGCTACGTTTTCCAAGAGTTTCCTGCTAAGCTTTTCAGAGGTTCCGCGATAGCTAGATATTTTAAGAGTTCCATGCTAAATTGTCCTGAAGTTCTTGGCTAAATTTTTTCGCAGTTCCATGCAAAATTTGCCAAGAAATTCATGCTAAATCTTTTGGAAGTTTCGTGGTAAATTACTAGAAGTTTCACACTACCACTTCAGATCAGCGCATCACATATATACTGATTGGGGTATTTGGGGTCACTGCATGGGTCACTAGTGTTCGATTGTATTTCTGTTGTCATGACAACGTTGTTTACTTTCAAAATGGCGGATCAAAACAATGTCGAAGTTTTGTCGTTTCTTCAGTTTACGGCTAAAATATAACAAATGATAACACGACATACATACTAAGTACATTTAATGATGCCGTCTCCTTCGAAATCAACAGCACTAGTTCCATTAGCTGGGGAAACCGAGCTTTTTCATGCGTTTCATGCTGGGAATTCGGGAAGATCTGACAATGATTTGGCTGCTGAGAAAGGCTATGTTTTAGAGGACAATCCGTTTGCTTTAGTTTTAGCTGATAAACAAAAAGTCCAAGCCGTAAAGACACAAGAAAATGACACATCAAAAGGTAAAGTTAATTTAATAATGCAATGTCAAGTAAAACAATTGGCTTCCAAAACAATTTGTGTTTGCGAGGGCAATTTAAACGAATTAAAAAGTAAAACTCTAGCAGTTTATAAAATACTAGTCTGAATACTAGTTAGAAATGCATACTGTAATTAGGAATGCTAGAAACAGGTACTCGCTTTCTGACAAAGTTTAAAGTGAACTAGTTACTGTACAAGATTCCTATAATTTGCATGACGTAAATAACAGTATAAGTATTAGTTTGAGGATACACCACCAATACTTATTATTGCAAAGCTTTCGGTCTGTTAACCCAGACCTTCATCAGTGCAACTAACTTGAAAGATTCAGATGTCCTTTTTATATCACAATTGTCCTGATATGTTTGCTCGCGCTTTTTAATTGTAATTAAAGCGCGCGTGCGAGACAAGGATCTAACTAGAGAACATTGAAAGAGCACGCCACGTACTATTAAGCGCCTTTCCCTCTTGATCTATAGTTTCTTGTTTGAATAATTCAATAGATTCTCTCGTTTTACGAGACAGTTTATACTTATCATTCGCCAAAATGGTTGCTTCATTCCATTTTATGCAATGATCGTAAGTCCATGCGTGATGTGCTACGGCGGACTTATCGAGCTTAGCCTTCTCGCAATTCGTCCTATGTTCTTTAAGACCTGTTGAGAGATTTCTACCGGTCTCTCCAATGTAAACCAAGCCACATTCGCATGGAATGCAGACATGATGGGAATTTCTTTTTCTTGGTGTCCGCATGTCCGCTGTCCGCTTGTCCGCATTTTCCACCTAACCTTGATGATTGTTATATCACCGTAATGGTCGTTGATTCACGCTATTGATTGTCAATCTATGACTAAAAATGCAAATGATTATTATATTCGCTCTATTGATTCTCGATTATCCTAATTGACTATTCAACGGGTTTTAATGAATGAATACTCTCGCAATTGAAAGTATATTTTCCACATTTGAATGCCTAACTGTGCAAATGAATGTCTATCAATATGCCAAATTCCCAAAAGAATGTGTGTTATGCTCCAATGAGTGTCGCTTGATGCAAATGAACTTATTCTCGCGCAATTGATTGACTACAGATACAAATGAATGAATATTTTCTCGTAATGAACAGCAAAAGGTGTAATTTTGGGTTTCGACAACATCAGCATCTTATTATTACTTCTCAAATTATATTTATCAGAATTTGAAATTTTAAACACTTCTGAAATGTTTTCAGGACATTGGTTTAAGAGGGCTTTTGTTACATAAGCCAATTTCGGTTCTTTACGTCTTTCTTCAAGCGTTTTCCAATTTAGTTTCCTTAAAATATCTAGTGAGCGAATTTCGTATGTATCGCCTGAAATTACCCTCGCAGCACGATTGTGGAGTCTCTCTAGCTTCTCTGTTAAGCTTTGGCCACAGTTTCCCAAACCATGGAGCAGTAATCAAAGTGTGGTTGTATTAAGCCCTGATAAATACATTTGAGTGTTTTGCTGGACACAAACAGCTTGGCGCATCGAGCATACCAATGCCCTTTGAAACTTTTTTGGTGATGTTGTCGATTTGCTCATTCCAACATAAATTTTCGTCAATCATTACACATAAGGTCTTTTTAGAATGTACCTGCTTTAATGTTCTACCATCCATAGACACGTTAATATCTTGTGAAATTTTGGCCAGTCTTTGACAAGTCCCGACAATTGTGTATTCTGTTTTTTCAATGTTCAATGTTAGCTTATTTGAAAGAAGCCACTGGCGAATATAATTCATTTCATAATTCAGTATTGCTTCCAGATTACTTATATCATCGGAAAACGCTGTGAGGTTTGTGTCA
>JAODVM010372439.1:0-10891 GCA_025400095.1 Phenganax marumi
TCTATAGACAACTTACCAACAACTGTTATTGTTAATAATTCCTGTACAAATGCATCTAGTATTACCCTGCCACACAAACTGGCAGATATACCGCTCAATGCAATCTGCCAATATACGGCAGCACTTCACTTGCGATAGTAACTTCTAGTATACCATTTTATCATATCCACTCTGATATCGCTAAGATTAAATAGCCATATAACTGTTTGGAAATAAAAAATATCGCAGTTTCTTTAGGATTTTCAAACTATATAAAAGATTCAAGGTAGCTAGGTGAAAAGGCTGTGTTTAACTGAAGCTTGGTAAATATTAAATTACTAGGCTGTATATTTTGTATTCAAGACTTCAACTTCATCTGTTTAAGTTCAGTATTCTTAATGTATTTAACTTTAATAGCCATACGCATTTATTATCACTCGTGAAGGCACCATGTACTGACTCGCTATTTAAACAAGGCATAGACTGAAAGAAATAGATTTTGCTTTCAAGCTTTTGATTCAGGCTTTGTTGGTGGAACATCAAGACAGTCAGTAACATTTTCAGTAGGAAATTTTGCCATTTTCAGATTGAAAAATCTTGTTTACCTTTCTTGTGCTTGCACGTGTTGTCGCGAGTTGAGGAGTTGTGAAATTTCTGAGTGGAAGTCAATCGAGGTGCGTCTCTGCGCATGAGCTGAACAACAAAAGTCAGAAAATTCGCATGACACCGGAAGTGCAATGTCGCCTTGCCTGGGTTTCGTGCACTGCAACAAATTATGTGTAAATTCTACACAAAAACTTGAATAATTTTTGCATCCATGGCAACACATTCATTGAGTAAATTTTACTCAAAAACATCGGTAACTTTACACAAATAATATGCAACCACAGCAACACATTTTTTTGTGTAAAATTTCACTTTACACATTGTTTGTGTAAACATTAACACAGAAAAGTCAGTAAATTTACACAAGTAAAATGCATCCACAGCAACACAAAATTTTGTGTAATATTTCGCATTACACATCAACTGCGTAAACTTACTCAACTGAAGTGTATAAACACCAACAAAAAAGTTTTGTTAATAGGCTCATGTGTAATTACTAATCAGCACCGATATAAAGCACAGTACAAAATAGTTTCATAAGAAATAATGTATTACTTATGCAACAACTTAAATGCAATAAAATGCAGTATAACACAAATAATATATAATACAAATTTACAAACTATACAGATAACAACCCATCAATGTCATTTACAAATTTAATTACAACTGTTGGCAATCTTTTACCATCTTTAATTTGCAAAATGTATTTTTTCAAATAGAAACAAAAATTATTTACAGATGGTGGATAACTGAACATGAAAACATAGCATACTGCTATAAACAAAACATATGCATCCACGATTGTCTTTCCTTTTTCACTGGCAGGTAATTTGCAAACCACCTGATTTTTGGCCGTCAAAAAAATTTCATTTGGTTGGTCCAAGTGCCAGCCTGCCACGACTCTTGACACACTAGCATCCTCCTGTTTTAAACAAGAAACAAAGTAATGTCAATAAATATTTGTTCTTTAAAACACAAACGAAAGGCACATATCACAAGGCTGAAAGATAAACAAGCGTTTCTCAACGTTTTGAGCTAAAAGCTCTCATAGTCAGGAAAGTTAATAATAATTTGTTCTATAATGTTCACTTTAGTTTTGCATAGCTTACCATTATCACAATCTGTAGAATTATACATGTGCATGATAACAAAAATTTATTCCATGCACATTGTAAACTTTAAGAATATATTGAAAACTTACCTCAATCATGGTGACAAGTTCATAATTTGATTTCTTGGCTCTTGTATCAAGAATATGTGGCAATACCAAAATAGCAATAACTGCTTTCTCCTCTAAATAGTGTAATTATAGGAAAAAATGACTATTGGAAGGATATAATTAGGGCATCTTCCAAAAATCAATGAACACATATTTTATATACCTTCACTGTTTTCAACATCTGCCATGTCTACATCTTCCTCTTGGTCTAAAAATGTCAAAAGTTGTTCCACAGCAGGCTTCTTTTCCTTCAACTTCCTTGCCATGCTGAGGATTCCGTCAATCACTTGCTGGAAGTTGTTTTTGAACGTTGCTACTATATCTTGCCCAGAGTTTAATGCTAAAAGCCTCTCAAATTCAGTGATTATCTTAAAAGTAAAACACAGGTAAATACATTTAGTCAGAATATGAGAGGATAAAACAGAAAGCTCAAATACATCTTTCCTTGAGAGCTAGGTATTGGGTAAAACTACAAACCATGCAATAGAGTACCTCTTCGTTACGAAAGAGTGCTGGAAACTCAGACTTTATATCTGATAAAGGTAACTGAGCATTCATCATTCGTCTTCTTCCTGGGAATGTCAGCATCATTCTTCTTTTCAATTTTTCTTTGTCAGGGCTGGCTTTCGACCATTCATTCTGCATGTATTCTACATGCTTTCGTAGTGAGGTCTCATCCTCCCCTTCTGGGAATGGAGGCTCCCAGTTGACAGCACCCCTTCTTAATTTGGCATTTGGGCTGCAAGTGGCTTCATTATTTTTTCTTTTGTGCATGACCACAACAAGATCACTTTTGTTTCTCCTTTCGTTGCAAAACTTTTCATAAAGTTGGGCAAACCAGGAATCCTTTTAAAATCAAGAAGGCAAAAATAAGAACATAAACCACATTACATGAAACAACTTTTGAAACAACTAGCAAAAGAATACTTTCACTAGGTATACAGCAATAGCAACACACATGTAGATCTCTGGCCGGAATTGCACTGATATCTACAATTGCAAATAATTGTCTCAGCTTACATAGTCTTCATTTCCACAAGTTCATTAACTAAAATGTTTAATTTGGCTCAAACTCTGTTTTATGTTGAATGTGTAGAACAGCACTGTAAATTAATGGGGTTTAGTGATAAATGATTAATTAATAAACCCCAGTAGAGATTATTTTGTATTAAGATGATGATCTCAAAGCCATGGCCATAAATTATTACTTACATGCCCCGAACCAACAGATTTGTCCTTTAAAAAAGGATATTGTTGCGCAACTAATTGGACAATTTCAAGGAGTTGCATTCTAGTTGGGTACCTTAAAATTAAAACACATTGTTGAGCTAAAAGTTGCAACAAATTATCATCTGATGATATAAAAGGTTGTTAGACTGTAAGATTGTAAAATAAAATAAAATAAAATATACTACCGTATTTTCTGGGCGATTACCCGCACGGTGTATAACCCGCAGATCAATGAAAAAGCAAATTTAGGAAACGTGTCAACGTATTACCTGCACTGTACCTGCATATTGCACAAAGAATCATGTTATCAACAACACGATTTAAAACCCAAAACAGACACGATTGAAAATGGCAAACGCTTTTATTAGAATGCAAGATATACAAAGTGCTATTCAAAATCTTCGTCTTGAAATCCTGTAAAATCCTCTCCTTCGCTATCGCTATGAAAAAGTGCTAAGGTCTAAATGTTTTTCTGTTGTAATATCTAGCAAGTGTATCAAAATTTGAATCTTGCAGGCTTTTTCGCAGACGTCCGCCTTTTAGCCAACCAGTCACATTCGAGTCAATGATTACAAAACGATCCGATTCAAACTAGAAGGTCAACTATTTAATTTCAGTCAGATCTTTTACGAATTTCCTTGTCAAAAATTAGTCTACTCGGTGAAATGATGCAAGCTTTTTCAAATTTTCAGACGTTAACATATAACTCACAGCTGTGTATAACGCACATTTAGTTTGTTTGTATAAGCAAAATCAACAGATAACCCACGGGTAATCGCCCGGAAAATACGGTAGTAAAAATTAAAATAAGTGATAGATTTACTCACAGGGTATATCATGAGAAATGGTCATATAGGTGGGAAATGAATGCGCATTCCTCAGCTTTTTAGTCATTCTCAAGAAATCTTTTGAAGCCAATGCTTCAACTAGGTCAGGTCTTAAGTTTTTAGGTAGCTCCACTTTAGATGGCCATGGTAGTCTTGCATTTAGCACTACGTTGTCAAGACTAGGGCTTGGGCTTACTGTCATAGATTTTCTTGAAAAGAGATGTTAGAAAACATATTATTAAGCCATGGAGTGCACATGATGCACCCTTGTTGAATAGATTTGTGACCTCCTGAGACTGCCAGACCAGTTGTTCAAAGACCGATCAGTGATCAGCATGACCAAACTGTTTATGTTTTTGATTCAAATAAACTTAATCTTACAAAATATGAAGATACCTGGTCTTGCTTCGATTGAGTGGGGTAAAAGGATCTTTGCTGATCACTTGCATGAATGATGCATCAATTCGCATGCAAGTATTCGTAGCAAGATTATTCAAATTGCTTATAAGATATTCAAAAAAAGAAATGCTACAACTAAGGCCCCGTTTACACGGCACCGGATTCGTATGGTCACGACTTCGACTTTAGCCACTGTACGCTTACAGTTGTTTCAACAACTTTTTCTTGGATTAGTTGTCATTAAGTTGTGCAACGTTATCATAAATTTATGAGCTAGACTCGCCTCAAAACTGCTTAATTTGATGCCGTGACCTTGTGAATCCGGTACCGTGTAAACGGGGTCTATACAGAAAACCTCTCAGAATTATCGCTTACTTCACTTTCTTCACTTTCTTCACTGTCACTCCATTCAATTTGGTGAGTATTCATGCATCTCGAAGAATCCTTTTTATGGCATGTGCTTGAACAATAATTATTCACGCTTTTACAAGGGCAAAAATTTCTGCCTTTTTCTAGTAAGCACTGATATCGCCCAAGACATTTACAAACCGTTATCATGTCAACATTTGGGTGACTTGCTAACAGCTCAATGTGGCTAATTTCTAGATCTTCCAGGGCTACGCTTTCGTTAAGTGATTCAGCCATGTTTGAATTTCGTATTTAATATTCGATACTTCATGTTATACGAATTGAAAGAACCATAACAAAAACAAAAGGTTTTGCACGTGCGCAGAAATGACTTATCCCCCTCTTTAAGAAATACATGTTACATTGACTAGATTGACCTGCCCTAATGACAGTGTTAATTAATAACCACATTACAATACAGCATAAAAACGTGTATACTGCAAAACAAAATGCAAACAATGTATGTTTCAGTCCTTGAGGAGAATGTTTTGGCATAACAATCTCTGTCCCCAATTGAATCATACACTGCAACAACAATTGAAGTTAAAATTCTTACGTCTCAAATGTGGTGCTCATTAGTGGGCGGCAGTTTATCATTTGATACAAGGTGGAAGTTACCTGCTTTATGGTGAGGCATAATCTGCACACATTGGATTTTCTACTATTAATGAACAGCGGGATACTGTGATGTATCCAATTATCTTTATCTCTTCCTTACTTAATCACTAAAGTCGTTCAGCATGAAACATACATGATACAATAATACCACACAGCATTTTTGTTTTTTGGTCATTCGAGAACGAACGCAACAGTTTACAGCACAATGAATCAATGATTTCCATATTTGCATATAATGCAAATGAAATAAAATTCTTCTGATCATATATTCAAGTTAATCAAGTGTCAGTTAGTGTTTGGCTAGCAAGGAAAAAACATGTTGATATTCTTTTAGGAACTTACTTTCAAGTACTTTCTTTCCACACTTGTGACAAAAGTTTGCATTATTTTGAGCATGCTCTCCACATTGTCAACACAACTCCATGTTTAAATAACTCTCAAGTTCTCCTCCCCCCAGACAAGAGTTCATAGTGCATGTGTTTCAGTTAGCCGGGGGGTGGTGAATACCTAGTTCGTTTATTTGTGCAGAGAAGCTTCATGTTTGTGCGCAGAAGCTTCATATTTGTGCGGAGAAGCTCCATATGTGTGCAGAGAAGCTTCATATTTCAGCAGAGCTACTAGTTGTCTACGGAGCAGCATTATATTTGTAGGGAGACCGATCGGGTTTGCACGGAGAAAGTCGATTTCCACGGAGCAGCACTACATTTGTATGGTGAAGCTGTGGCACTTATGGGCCACCGCACTTAGCAGATGAGGGGAGAATGAGAAAAGTTGCCAATGCTTTTGGTTTGGGCAAGAGCACTGTATCAATGATTATTAGAGAAGTAACCTCTGGAATTTCTACATACCTTGGACCAAAATGGATCAAATTGCCATCAACTCAGAAAGAGGTTGATAACCTTGTGTCAAAGTTTTATTCGCATCATGGGTTCCCACAATGTATTGGTGCAATTGATGGGACAAATATTCCCATTAAACAACCCCTGTATAACCATACAGATTACATTAACAGGAAGGGCTGGTATTCCTTAAATGTTTAGTGTACCTGTGACTACAATTATAATTTCATAGATGTTGTGATTCAGTGGCCAGGATCTGTACATGATGCACAAATTTTTGCTAATTCCAGCATTAACAAGAAACTACGTAAAAAGGAAATACCACCTTGCCTCAAGGTAACAGTAGATGGATGTGAAGCAGTTTCTGTATGTATTCTTGGTGACCCAGCTTACCCTCTACTTCCATATGCAATGAAAGAGTTCCCAGGAGGAGGGACAACACCCAGAGAACAGTTTTTTGGCTACAGTTTGTCCTCAACCAGGATGGTGATTGAAGGAGCATTTGGACAACTGAAGGTGAGAATTGGCATTTTATGGAGACCTATGGATATAAATTTGTTATATCTACCAAAGGTCATTCCCTCTTGTTGTATTCTTCATCATTTTTGTGAAAACAGGGAAGAATCTATTAATCCTCAAAGTGTAGAGGCTGCTACCAAGTATGATGCAGAATTTCAGCCACCCTGTGCAGCAAATAGGTCTAGCAGTGGCAGCAACAATAATATTGGTAAAACTACCAGAGATATTTTTGTCCAGTTTTTGACTAACTGTCAAAAATTAGAATCGTTATTCTTGAGCAGTAATAACATTCTATTTGTCAATGATTTAAAAAAATACCTGTACTTTTGCTCAACTGTCGTGATTCATCAACCCAACCTTGCATATTTGAGGTTTATAATAGCCAATTGAAGTAATGAAGAAAACTGTACAAACTTCAGAGAATAAATGTAGCAATAATTACTGCTCCTTAACAGCTGCCTTGATGGTCTTCTCTACCAAGGCAGTTCAATGAATAAATTGAACAAAAATGGGTGTATTTATTAAGTATGTTGTCCTGAAAAGATTATGGATATAACATGGTTGTAAAAGTCAACAGTAATGAATTGCAAGCAGTCATAAATGCATTTAACTTTTAAAACACAAACAATGTCAATAACATAAATGCTTAAGTTCAGTTAATAAGTTCTCATTAAGTTGTTTGTTTTCTATCAAGCTTCATTGCTGAAAAAATAGGCTTGTCCTTTTGTTGTACATGAAAATTGGTTGTTAGGACCGCCGTTTGCTTGGTGCGCTATATAATGACGATAACCAAATGGAGAAATTTGTGACTGGCTTGCCTGGATAAAAGTTGACTTGAGAAATGCCAAACCTTCCTTGACTGATCTTGTTAGATTGACCATAGTTTCATTCAGACTCTCTAACTGCTTGAACTGTTGACTGTCGGTGGCAGGGTTGGATATAAGAAGATTTTTTGAAAAAGAAGTCTTCTTATTTTTTATATTAATATAAGAAGATTTTTTTCAATATAAGAAGATTTTCAAAATCACAGTGAGTGTTGATGACGTCATAACGTGATGACGTCGTCATCATAAAATGATTGGGCAACTTAAATTTTATTCTTTTTTAATGTCATATGTTTGTACAGAAGTCTGGTTTTCATAACAATTAACATACGTTGAAAACAATATAGCAATATCCAACTTCTGTTGCACAATGTTACCAGTTAATAGTTTATGTGAATGTTAAGTGTTAACACTGTCTTTAAGTTTTAATGTATTTAAAATGCATGTTTGTTTCGGCAAAAAGTATATCACGCCCAAGCTCATTAAACAGAAACAATATTAAGCAAGTTTCTAATTTCACTCAACAATTTGCTGTATCTGAGTAATCAGTCCTGGTCAACTTCCACTGGTCGATCATCATCACCACCATCATCATCACTGTAGCTTGTGCCATTTATTTGAGCAGCATTGGTTTTGATGTAGACCAATTTTTCTACTTTTCCTGGACCAAGACGGTTACGCAGCTTTGAATGAATAAAGCCAAAAGTAGAAAAGTTACACTCTGATGCTGCGGCAGATGCTGCCATAGAAAAAAACCTGATGCCAAGATCATGTGACATTGGCCAATTGGTAGCATCTGACTTCCATCACTCTAAAAGAGACTTTGTGTTGCCAATCAACTAGAAAAGATAGGTGTTTTCTTCTCTCTCAGCAAGTGCATCAGTTCTGAAGTTGGTATATTCTTGGGACAACTGCTGCTTTCTTTCGTTGGTTGTGGTTCCATCTGCCTTAGGAAAATTAACAATTAAGTCTTCTATTTCCTTTTGAAGACTGTGTGACACTCGGTGTCTCCTAAATAGTGCGGGTCAAGAAGGTATGCTACGCCATGTGCGTCTCCATACATGAGCTGGAATTGCTGTTTCACCAGTTCCGATAAGAAGATCTTCTTATCTTCTTCCAGGTTTTTGATAGCACTCATCTTATCCTAGAGATCCAGAAAACATCTGTGCACTTCCGAGCAGGGAGCAGCATCACTTTGGAAAACTCTGATGTACATGTCATCAATAGGCTTGAGAATTGTTATACATTTGTCGAGCTTTTTGATACTATTCCATTAAGAACATTATCCGCTGCTCGTAGTGATTTGAAACAGCCAGAGATCGTGCCCCAACGAGTTGGTGCAGGCTGTACCAGGTTGTGTAACTTTTCTGCTTTCAGCGCCTTCCTTCATTGAGCTCTTTGGATGTGGTGGTTGAGAAAGAAAGAAACAACTTCCTTGCAATTGATTGCAAATAAAAGTAAGTCTTTGAAAGGATATCCATCAGGAAGATCCCCAGAACCAAGACCTTGCCCCTTAGATGCAAAATATCTTTCACCAAGAGATTTAAGCCATGTGTAACACATCCGTGAAAAAAGCAGAGTGGGTACGTTTCATCCAGTGTTTTCTAAGCTTTCTTGTTTGCAGCAGTATTATCAGTAATGGCGCCGACTACCTTTTCCCCGAGGCCGTTGATAACACGAGCCAAATCCTTGGCAATCCACTCGGCATCATGCACTTGCTCTCCAGTGTGCACAGTTTTGAGAAATAAGGATTTCGTTGGGGAAACGGCCATGTAATTAAGGACAGGCTTGTTCAACACACTTGACTATGCATCACTGGTAATAGAAACATATTGGCGGTTAAGTGATAGATGATTGTTCACTTCAGTTTTGATAGTTTGATAGCATTCTCCAAGCAAACCACCTTTGCTCTCATCTGTTAACTGCTTTCGTGTTGGCAACTTTGCATTTGGTCTTGCCAACTGGATCGCTCTATGGAGGTAAGAATCTTCCACACGCGTAAAGCTTGTGCCAGGGCTGTAAAAATACATTGCTATTTCTCTGTTGAATTTCTCGTGCTCGCTAGCATTAAAGTTAGGGATGACAAACCATTTCAGTGATTTCTGATTGAATGTAGTGAACTTTGAGTTGGTAATGGTGGTCATCTTGGGTTTTCGAGCTGCACTTTTGATACCGATTTTCCACCAGTCTGGACGCTCGCTGACAGCCACAACCAGCATTAACCTCTTGAATAGCTTGCATTTCCGGAGATGCCCTTCAACAAACAAAGTTTTATGGTGATGGCGAATGGATTGTTTTCAATGTTTGCAGATAGCGTGGTTGGGTTTTTTAATACAGTGGACATCTGGCTTGTTGAATGCAGCCTCCCAGATGGGATGTTTCGGTTTCCCAATGCTTTTTTGAACTTTGCAAACTTCTCCTGCCTCAAGACCAACATTTTCATTTTCAGCAGTGCTCATGGTGACAGACTACACTCACTGGAGTGAAGAAAGAACGTTTAATGACTCGAATTAACTAATCCACTTGACTTTACTATTTTTGATAAAAGTTTTACAAGAACAAGCAGACCACAAATTCACAATCACCACATACATGAATCAAATGCAATCAATATATACGAGAGCAAATGTGGTAAACACCTGTAAACCATACTGGTTATCGTTTATTTTATAACAAATATCCAAATATCTTAAATAAACTACTATAATTTTTGGATTTCTCGATTTTGTGCTGTTTAAAACGCTGTGTTTTCCCTTTTTCTACCTTTAAAAAATTTTGTTAAAGACTTCCAACAAAATTTAAATTGTTTTAACACCACAAACTGTAGGGTTGCAGTTAATAATCTCATATTTACGTACCTCTTTACTGCTTTTCTTTTTTTCTGGCTATTCAAAACAGCAAAACACATGCAACTTTATTTTAGCAAGAAATACTTCATTGGAAAGGGTTTCTTTAATAGTGGGCTGTAGTCTGGGAGCAGGTCGTAATTTATTCTGGCCACTGAGCTGTTATATTATCTCTTCAGTCAAAAAAAATGTAACTACCAAAATGGCCGATTTCGAGTGAAAATGCTCTATTTTGGACCCTAATTTTCGTGGTATTTACCACTGGTCAAGGCTCAGACTTGAGGCCGCTACCCGTTTGGCATCCCCCTGGATTTGAGCAAAGTTTTAAATGAAGATTTCTGCTAGATACACACATTACCCAATTAGTTACAGTTAATTTTTTATGCTAACAACGTCTACTATGTTGGATCATTGGGGAGACAACACTGGGATGAAGAACAAGCAAGTACTGCCATGTTGTAAAGTTGTACTGTGTACGAGCATTACATATCTTCTTGTTCTATTTTAAATTGAAAAATGATGTAGGTAGGTAAATAGCATTGTTTGATATACACACACTGGCCTTTTAAAATGC
>JAODVM010372550.1:0-10890 GCA_025400095.1 Phenganax marumi
TCAGAAAAATGTATTCTGGTCAAATGACTGTAATAGTTATACCCATGTAATTGAGAAGTAGTGGTAAAATAATATCCGAATTGTGGACGTTCAGTACTTACGAGAACCCAAAACGTTTCCGAGCATACATCAATCTGTGGCTGTAGTATGCTTCTAATTTTCCAGTGTGTCTGTAATTACAAACTATTAGACAAAAAAAAACAAAAAATACTACAGTAACTAAACTTGTGTGTTAAGCACGATATTAGTATCCCATTGACCAGCAATATGGCACAATGTCCCCAACCTTATTTGCTTTATATGTTTAACATCAGATTGTTTTACTTGTCAAGTGGAGTCTTGCAGCTTAATTGGTTAAATAATAGTGGAAAAACTATTTCCTTGACAAGTGAAACTGCCTAGTGTTCAGCACCAATACCGGTATGACACATTTTAGCAGACTAAACGTCAATGTGTTATCACCTAATACACTGTAAAATGCTATGGCAGTTGGATTCCTAGATGAAATGCACAAACACCATGTATGTTTAACGCAACTAATGTCAATAGTTTTCTAACCAGAAACGAGTGTAAAATGGAAGTGACTTTAGAAATTTCTTGTCAAGGACAATATCACGAAGCGCTTGCATTGGGGCCGAGTCCTTGTTTATCCACTCTCTTTCACTAACTTCTTCGAGAGGCCCATGTAAGCATTGACAATTATACCATGTGTGGACATTGGCAACATGTTTTAAGACGTTGACCCAGTTTGTCTAAGTGAGCGAGCAAGAGAATACACGAAATTACTGTCAACACACAAAAAAAGTAAAGTCAGTCGTTCAACTGATATGTTGTTCAGACAAACAGCATGGATGGATGTAATGCAATCTGGTAGGGAAGGGATTGCAGGGCAAAGTGGCTGTGGGATTGAACACTGATTGGAATATGTTTAAAAATGAGATGGTAAATGTAATATCATGCTTTAATAGTCAGAACCTAAGAAAAGTCATTAAAGTTCCAAAAACAGCACAATATTCCCTATGAACATTATGGTACAAACATGGTAGGTGAATTGTATCTCACTTTCAGTTTCTTTATATTACCACCACAGTTCTTCACACAGTGCCAAAAGTGATTCTGTATTGGTGCTGTCCATGCCTTCAATACCTCTTTTTTTCTTACAAGCCTTGAAACAAATAACTCATGGACAGTAATGCCAACACAAACAATACGATAATTTTACTTCAAATGTCATGTGCTAAAAAATGAAAAGAAAATGCAAACAACCTTCATCATCTTTTTGTCTGACTTGTTACTCTTATACCATATATCCAACTGATTCTTATCCATGGCTAAATATATAGAACATATAATATTTGCTGTATAAACAGTGCTATTTCAACTCTTGCATTGTCAATTTTTATACTGAAGTTGACATTATTTGATTGAAGTACTCACCCAACATTCTAATCAACTGAGATGATGCATCAGTCACAAGTTCCTCCACAGATAACTTCTTCATAAAAAAAGCCATTGCCCGTTCAGACCCAACTTTCTCCATGACAGCGCTCTTTAACTTGGCATGCCGTACATCGACTAACTCCACATGAAGAACATAATCAAGATCGTGATGCATTAGTGTGTAGACACAGTTTTTGGCACAAAAACCAGGTGAATCCATTTGACCATCTCCAGCCACAACAACTGGTTATGTACCAAGCCAGACTGCTAACTTTGCCATGCGCACAGAATATCTTCCGTGCGCATTTTGCGAGGCGACGTGCACGTTTTTTTGTAACTGGAGTTAAGTGCGCAAAGTGTGCGCGTATTTTGTAAGGTTTAATTTTTTTTCTGAGAAGGTTTACGAAATGAGAAAAAAACAAGTTTTATTTCAGTTACTCGAGTTTCATAGTTTCTTGTTTATCATATCAATGAGTTCGCCTGAATGCCATCAGTCACTCTGCGCGTACGTCATAAAGAGTGAAAAGATAACTGACTCCATAACAGGCTTTAACAGCGCAAACTAGAAACATGATATCTACAGAAAAATGTTTGGTGACGTCATTAGTGAAGATAGATGGCTGGAGGAACTGAGGAGCGTACACGCGGGATGCGTGGAGTGTGCGTTGACTTGTCGATGAGGCAAAACTGTAAAAAATTGCCAACGTTTTGGAGCGGTGTTTCTAGTTTTCACAAGTAAATGTTATTTTTTCCTGTTAAAAGTAAATAAAGGTAGGATTGATGTAACTAGAATTTATAAAAATCTGTTCAAATCATAATTGTCGAGATAAACGAAAGATGTTTTTGGTAGGCTTTTTAAACATGTGTAGTTGTTGCTTACTGGCGCTCATGGGATATAACTATAATAACTCTTCACAATCAAATCTTTATTAAATTTATTCTAAAATTTATTCGAAAAACAACCACCTCTACACTTTTAGTGGTATGTGTAATTGTAAAGGCTTAATTACCTACAATGTTCCGCAAGAAATAGTCATGAAAGTTCATCCTTCCTCTGAGAGTGAGACAATACTTATTCACTTGTATCACACGATCATATTGCAGAAGTGTTAGTTATCCTGTTGTCCGTGTCATTTCGGTAATTTCCTCACTCAGAGTTGAGCGCGTTAGTGAAGAGCTACTAAAAATATTAACGCATTGTGAATGAGAAATCTAAAGAAGTGATAAATAGCCGAGATCAACTTGTTTAAAGTCTAAACAGAGCCTACTGAATGGCAAGTGGCTTTAACCCAGCACTGGATGACTGCGACAGCATCGCCGAGATTTCCGTGCAAGGTGGGCTTACTTTACACCTCACAACATATGAATGCCGAAACTGGCAGCAGTTTTGCCTTTGAGATCGTAAAATCATTTCTGAAGTTCATGTATCTTAGATCAATCCTGCTGCTATTGCAAAACGCCAGTAGGCGATGGCCATAAATGCCGCAAGTGTGAAAACAAAGTTCACCTCCATTGTGGCATTCCAGTTCGTGGGTCGGAAGAAGGATATGGCCAACCTGTTACTTGCTTTTTATGTGAACCATTCGAGGGTAGGTTTAGTTGTACCATTTACTGTTAATGAAACGGGTTTTTCACAAGACGAATTCGCTTGCGCAGATTATCTTCTAGTACGATGTTAACGGAAATAGTCGCTTCGCGCGTCCAAATTCACCCAGTTGAATTGGTTTTACTTACTAGCAACTAAGACTTCCATTTTCATGTGATGTCATTGACGTTTTATCAAGTTTAAATGTGTACACATGACGTATTCAATATGCGATTTTAGTTTCTACTACTGATTTGTGTAAACCAGCCGATAGCAAAGCCGAAAATGCAGCATCAAGCAAGACTGGTGGTTCAGGTATGACATCAGCGTGGAATAGAATAGAACAATACCTGTAAGAAGAAGGAAATGCAATAAATTGCATATTACAAATGAACCTGATGGAAGCGTTCCTAAGTTCGCATGTATATTTTTTCATTTTAGAAAGATTTTAACTAACAAGAACCAGTTTGTTTGCTAAAAAAGTTCTGATCTGTAATTCGGAAAAAAAGTGCTCTTAAGTGAAATGATTAATAGTTACAGTATGGAGAATCGTTGCATACGACTTAACTATATCTAACACTAAGAAAGACTTTCTGTATCTGTGACATTTTTTAGCTTTTGAATTGTTAATGTTCGGCAGAGGAGTGAAAGATCCCAAACCTAAGAAGTTATCCAAAGTTAGACCAAAGTCTGGACATGAGAAAACGCAAGAAGCTATTTGTGTCACCTGCTTTAATGCTAACAGAAAAAAGTGGAATTTGAAAAGATTTCTTCCTTCCTACATTGACAGACATCGTGATAGTGTACACCAAAATAAAGAGATTGATGTGATATCATTTGGTGATCCCAGAGCAGGTCCAATTCTGAAGACGTTCAAACGAAATCAGCCAAACAGGTGTGTTTTAGTTTTAAACGGATAACTTTTGTCTGTGTATATTTATTTATTGTAATACCCGGAAATTAAGGAAGAGGAAACACGAATATGAAACAGAAGATCCGACGACGGAGCCTTCCACATCCAAACGCTGCCAAACCACATCTTCGTCTACGCTATCGAGCAAAGCTAACGAGCAAGATTAGTTTGATCGAATAGACACTACTGCAGCTCAAAGCCAATGGTTACCTTCTGAGTCGGTTTCCGAGTCAAATAACGAAAACACAACCACAACTGGTACAACCGTTGCAGGAGATGAAGATGGGGACAGTAATGAGGATTATGAGGATGCAACAACAACAACCTCAAAAGCCACAGCTCATCAGTCGTCTCTAGATTTATTCACAAAATCAAAAATCCCTATCGATATTGAAGCGGAACAAGTAAGCTCAGCCAGAAAAATTGATCAATTGGCAGAGAATATCGACAGGATACTAAAAATAGTATCAAGCAAACCTCCAACTGAAGACCCAGATGGATCTTTACCTGTAGTAAGCGAAACCTCAAGAAGTGAGGCCCCCAATCTTCAAGATTTCATTTCTGCAAATGCTGACTTCAGTATCACTGAGAATGATGGCTTAAAAATTTTGAAATGCAAAATGTGTGCAGAATACCTAGCCACTCCTAGTTCTTCTGGAGAGAAAAGTCAAGGAGACCGGCTTCCTACAGGTTCCACAAAAGGATCTCTCTGTCATGGTTTGTATTTAGAGGATGCAGACTATCGCAGTTACATCTCCGGAAATAACAGTAAGTGGTATCGATTCAAGAAAACTCTGGTTGATCACATTTCAGGGAAAACGAGCAAGACCCACCGGGATGCAGTCCGCCATCATCATTTGCAGAAACCTCTCCAGAAAAGAGAGACTTTGGTGGTCAAAAACCAGTCACGTGCAGCATGAACCGTCGTCAAAACAAAATCCGCTGCCTTGCACTATGAGAACAACATAGCTCAATTGTTTGCTGCTGGAGCTGATGTTGGAGACTACGGACACTCTCGCCATGTGTTTGTGCCAATGTTGAAAGCTGCATGTGCCCACATTGACAGAGAAGTTGCCAAATTCATGTCAACTCCTCTCCCAAATACAGGAATACCACCACATTTTTATGTCACTGGTGACAAGTCGACCAACCACAGAGTAACAAACCAAGTAACCCTGATATGCCCTGTCGTGGAAGGACGACGGCAAGCCATCGCCCTAAATACTCACAGAGTGTACCAAAATTCAGATGGATCTGGCGGCACTGGTCCAGAACTGGCAGCCAAATTGATTAACGATGTAAAATCCCATGCGAAGATTTTCAGTCGCGCAATTTTAGCAATGCAGGGAAAAGTTACTGATGGCCAGGATATCAATGAGGGTTTTATCAATGCGATGAATGACCCGCTGTTCGACGAGCTTCGAGTTGATCTCCACAATCGTTTTTGGTGGCCGCCGCAATGGGATCCAGGTCACTGGCTTGACAAGGTTTTCTCTGCATACCACGATACTCAGTTTGTCTTGCGACTTCTGTCCAGAACTGCACTCATTCATTTCCAGTTTAGGCATGGAAAGATGCATACTGTAGCATTTGAAACTGCTAAGGAACTTAAGCTACCATTCAGAACAACAGTTCCCTATGCTAAGCAACGGTTTATGAGCAGCAGTTATAAGCAATTCTTAAAGTTGGAGTCATCAATCAAAGCCTACATCAATACATTCCGCGATCACGATAACCAAGAACTGAATGAGTACAAGATTGCTGGCCAAGATTTCGTTTTCGACCTACTTGGAGTGATTGACCTTTTATGGCCCTTAGTTTTGCTTATGCTTCTAGCACAGCTTTTGCGATGTCCTGGATGGAAAATTGCTGGTTGGATTCCATTGGTAGAAAGTCGACTGAAATGTTTTTCAACACAGGTGATTAAAGAAAAGCCTTCAAAGTCAGCTTCACCACGTCTTCATAAACACGCAGAAGACATTGCACTCTTCAAGTACAAGAGCATCGACCTTGTTGAAGGTTGGCTGGTAGAAAGTGAGGAGAAAGGCAAGCCTGTCAGCTGGAAAATGAGGGCGCTACAAGATTGTCAAAACGACCTTAAGCACTTGGCAGAAGCAGTGGCCCAGACTCTACAAGAAAGAAGTGAAGTCGGTGTACCAGATTTGCTGTACACCTTGCAAAAGTGCCTTGATTTTGGTGTGTTGTTTTCTTCCCTTTGTGGTGAGAGATCTACTGATGGAAAGGTACCTGTAAAACGAGCAAATCTGATGCTAGTCGGCCAAGAAGAATTTAAAAGATGTGTTTCTTTCGTTGCTAAACTTCCGCATGTACAAGAGTTGGTCATCAATGAAGAATTGGAGCTGGACGTACCGTTTTCCGATTTGATCTTTTGGAAACTGAAATCCTTTCTTCTTGAAATTGTTTGGGGAAAAGAGTTGGATCAGTTTTTTTCGAAATGTTTCAAGAGAGTTTCTGGAGAAAGGCTGACAAATGTCGTAATTCTACCAAGTGAAGTTGTCACAAAGTTCATGCCCGAGAAGAACGAATTTGATTTACTTGACAAGTTCCAGGTTACTCTGTCCAGTGGATCGTCATTTACAGTCGTGTTGCAAGAGAAGGTGATTCAGATCCTCTACTGCAATCCTACATTCTTTAAAGCTGTTGGTAGAGAGTTCTGCATTGTATTCGACATCTTTTATGCCAAAGCAGGGACTGAAGCAATAGCAGAATCATTCTACAGGGTTATGGAAACTCAAGAAAACGATGGTGGACAAAGCCAAGAGGTTCTCACCATGAGGACAAAGGTCGATTGGTGTCTGCCTCCACTCATCCAGTGTGAAAAGTCTCTCTCTTCAATGGCAGAACTGTATATCAAGGGAGATAAATCATTTGGGCTCAAGCAACACTTCATCCCCATTTACAAAGACAAGAATCTGTCAAACAGGGACGTTTCAAAAGTAATTGAGCGCCTTACAAATAAGCCACCAAGATTGCCATTCTTGGTCTAAGTTTAAACAGTTTTCGGTATATTTGTGATTTGTCAACTTCTACTTTTTTTAAAACTCTTAGTTGAAAGTAAGACTTTGAAAATACAAAAGTCGACCTTGTAAATATACAATATTATATTGCCTTAGTTTACCTTGCATTGCCTATATTATATTGCCAAAATAAATTGATAATTTACTTAGTTTACCGCTGACCAAAAAAGCTAGTTATTAATTATGCCTTAGGAGCGCGACGTGTGCTGCTTGCCCCATGATAAGTTCGTATTTTTTCGCGTCAAAAATAAATTCTGTGCGCAATTTGCAAAGTTAGCAGTCTGGGTACCAAGTGAGGAAAACATTCTCTCTTGCATATCTTTCCACCATGAGCAGATTTGTGGTACTAGGTATGGCTTTTGGTACTGATGGAAAGACGATGAACTAAATAACGCCAAGGAAAGACATTTGGAAAACAATGATAGCTTGGTGTAGTTATTACCAGCGAATAATAATGCTGCTGCAGTCAGTAGGTTGTTTGCATATATTTTATGTACAGTCTTGCTTGATTTCCATTCACCAAAATGTCCAGCTTGACGTTTTCATCTTATTTCAAGAACACAGCCAACAAATGTTTCTTTTACTTCTGATAGTGGCATTTTGCAGTCAATGTCCATACAAAACGAAAACAGTTCTTCTATGCTTGACATATTGCATATAAATTTCTTTTCATTGACAAATGATAATTCACGTTCAAAACCTGCAGCCTTATAGTCTTCACAACCTACAGGAATAAGTCTTGTCAAAGGACTGTTCCCCTCCACTAAATCAGGAGATACATTACATTCAATGGATCCTAACCCATCAGTTGAACTAATGTCCATATCAACTGGTCCAATCTGTGTTGAATTAAGGACATTATTTTCATGATCCATAAAGTCTTTATTAGATGTAATGTTAAGTTGATCAAATTCTGGTGCCAAGTAACAGGCTTCATCAATGTTGTCATCATAACTACTAGTGTTACTAGCGTCAGACTCACAATGAACATCATCACCACTTTCATCATTCTCATTATCTTCTATGTCAAAGAGACTTTCATCATCACTGTCATCTACTATATGAGATTGCATTGCAATAGATGTGTTTCTTATCACAGAATCAATAAACACTTTCTCAAGTGTAGGTAGTGTTGTATGTTCAATGACCATTGCTGAATCAGTTACACCTACATAGAGTAAAGCATTAAATAAGGCACACTACTATGTTATACATGACATTTAACTTATGGTAAAAATTTTTATCAAAGAAGATATTTATAGCAATACCTGTAGCGTAGGTCTTAGGTCTTAAAAATGTTATAATTAAAATTTAAAATTAAAAAAATTTAGGTCTTAAAAAATTATCTGGCAATTTATATTGTCTGGCTACATATATTGACTAGTTCATGTTACTATTGCTATACCGTACGAACATCCACATATTTTATTAATAAGTATATGTATATTCATATACAAAGCTAACAAGCATGCTATGAACAATAAAACAGATACCTGCTTTAAAGAATTGTGTTTTGGCTTTGAGAGGAGTCAATGACGCTCTAGAGGGGTTAAAATCAACATGGCTTGTAGCTGCCATAACTGAAAATGGACTGACTGGAATGGTCCTAAAACACAATTCACAAACGTTATATTCAATGCATAATAACAATAATAATTAAAATCAAATACCTTTTGCTTTCGTTTACACCACCAAGCATCCTGTCCTGTTATATCTGAGATGGAGGTTGTTTCCTCATCACGAGAACGGTCAATCCTCGCATGTTGTAAAGAAATTTAGCAAAAGTTGTATTATCTTTAAAGCTGTGATGTTCTCTCATATGCATCCACTCATCGTAAACATCTTTGTGCATAGAAACAGTCCTCCAAATGGAACTACACATCTTCTCATAGCCTTTGTCATGTTTACGTTTTCTTCCAGATCTGCGTCTTTTGCCACCGTGCAACCTATTTATATTGTCAGGCACCCGAAAAGATGGTCCAGGCTCATCAGGGGAACGCAACTTAATGTCACTAACATGATTAGAAGCGTCCATACAACAAGACTATGACATGGCATAAACTTTCAAGCTGCGTAGTAATGTATTTGTGTGTCTAATAACAAGTATCGCATTAAACCTGCTTTAAATTTAACATCCGGTCTTGAACTTCAATTTGGAAGGGTCAGATTTGTATTAAATCCAAAATAAATTCATATTTGTTATTTATACCTTCAGAATGATTTATCTCACACCCATATTTACCGTGCCACGTTGTTTTATCAAACTTGATTTTCAACATTAAGTTTTTCAAGTTTTGGAACATAATGCACATGCTCGTGCTTCAAGTACACTGTGCCTTTAAGAATGCATTGGGCAAAGTTCACCATAATCTTATATCTGAAGTCCTTAGGTATCATCATATTCCAGATCAAATAAAGAATATCATCCATAGCCTCTACACTGATTTCCAAACATCCATACTAACTGAACAATTCAATACACCATTTATAACAGTTAGCCATGGAGTTTTACAAGGTGACTGCCTTAGTCCCCTTCTATTCAACATGACTTTCAATACACTCATCCAACACATTAAATCAGAAAAATACCGACAACTTGGATTTTGGAAAGTAAGCAAAAGCGGCATACCATTGAACCCAATCCATTGGTTCCAGTTTGCAGATGATGCTGCTGTTGTTACTGGTCAAGAAAAAGAAAATCAGTTATTACTAAACCGATTCACAGTATGGTGTCAATGGTTGAATATGATAATACATGTGAACAAATGTAAAACTTTTAGTATTAAAAAAATGCTAACAAAATCCATCCAGTATCTGCCTAAACTATTTATAAATCACTGTCTTGTGCCGCAAGTCCAAGTTGGTAATTCATTTCACTACTTGGGCCGCTACTTCGACTTTGACATGTCTGAGGAAGATCCAAAATCTGAATTAATTGATACCTTAACCAATATTTTGAATGAGATTGACGAACTACCATTACATCCAAAGAACAAAATCCTTCTATACAGTCGATATGTTCTCTCGAAAATCTCCTGGCACCTCACCGCTTCAAGTATAGGCAAAACCTGGGTAACTGAAAAGCTTGATAGTGTTGCTTCAAAGTATTTACGTAAATGGCTTGAGCTACCTATTTCTGCAACGCTTAGTAACATTTTACTTCCTAGAAATAAATTTGGCTTAAATATAATCCTACCTTCAACTAAATTTCTACAATGTCAAACAGTATGTCGGAAAGCTTTGAAGTCATCACCGAATGAAGATATCAACAACCTTTGGAAGGAAACAAGTTGTTGCAAAAACATACAATATGACACGTACAAAAACACTAAAGACGTGTTAAACACTATTAGAAAACAGCATGAAGAAAAGCTTCAACATAACCTTATTTCACAAGGATCGTTTTTCTGCAACGTAATGAAATATTCTACTCTCTCATTAAACTCCATATGGTCGAAAGTCCAAAGTAAACTTCCCAAAAACATATTCAATTTCACTATTCGCTACATAAATAACACTCTTCCAACCCGCAAAAACCTTCTGAAATGGGGCATATTACCAACATCTGAATGCTCGTTCTGTTTGGAACCCGAATCGCTACTTCATGTCGTTGCTGGTTGCAAGACATATCTAAATGAAGGACGTTACACATGGCGACATGATTCTGTACTGGACTTTATTGCATCTATGTTCAAATCTGTTGACCAGTCTAACCTTTATGCTGACCTCCCTGGCTATATCAGTCCATCTGTTATCACTGGTGATGCATTACGTCCAGATCTTTTAATAACCCTTAACAACAAAGTTATTTACATCCTTGAACTAACTATCGGCTTCGAATCTAATCTTCTTAGTAATGTAACAAGAAAGAGACAAAAATATCAGCACCTCATTGATGAACAGGAGAAACATTT
>JAODVM010372661.1:0-10888 GCA_025400095.1 Phenganax marumi
GCATGACTTACAGTGGGATCTCTAGTGGACATGAAAATTGTAAATGATGGAGATAAATCGATATCTTGATCACCCAACGTTATCAAAACGCGACCACCTGTACGACGCACTTCACGGTTCAGCACTGGATTCACTATTGGGTCGTAGTTCTCAACGTCCTAAAAATCGTACACACCAAGCATATAAATGGCTGCAAGTAAAAATTCCGAACAAGAACTAAGCTTAACACTTGAAGTTTGCACTTTGCAGCAGGTGGACACATGAAAAGTTTGACGAATGAAATATAGTCTGGCTCGTAAACTTATAGTAAGTAAACTTGTATTAAATTAATGAAGCAATTCGCAATGTAGTCATTTGATTACAAATGAAATCAACATTCATCGAGCCTATCGATTATCACAAAAAGTTACACTTGGGTAGATTTTATTTCACCTGAACTAAAAGTGGATTTCCAAATCTCAGAGCACTTTCCAAGTTCTTACGGAAAGCATCGTCAAGAAAACTGCAATAAAAATCATAATCTCGTGAAAATGAATTTCTCACTGGCTACGAAAGTCTACATCACCGGAGCGCACCAATCCATTGCACCTTAAAACAATTCATGAAAGAGAATATTTTACCTTGTTTTCGTAATCCTGCGTGCCTTGTATTCATTCATAATAAACTCAGTTGCTTGACCAGAGGGATCAATAATCAGTGGATATCGATTGAACCTCGTCAACATGATTGCATTCTCAGTACAGAGATCATCTGTAGGTAATGCATTAGCTTGCCAAGCCAGTCTATCATCAGCTGTTGAAAGATACTAAAGCAAAAAAGCGAAAATTGCTACAAAATCACAATTGAATGAAGATACTGTGTGCATACTGAGTACACTGCAAACTGTATATACTTAAACGTTTTCAGCCAACCGTTGGACACACGCTGTATAAGGCTTATAGTTTCCATGTTGTACTTTACGTTTGCAAAAATTGTCACACGCCAAAAAGGTCTAGCGAAAAGCAGACATTCTTTGTCTATCACAGGCTGAACATAAAGATAAAGGCTACTCTTCGCAGGCTAACCAGAATCGCTAGTATTCCACTGTCCATCTCGCGTTTCAAAAGCAATTGAAAATTTACTCAAGAGAATAGAAGTGACGAAGGAAAACCTTACCTCTGTCCTCGCAAGATCTTGGCGAAATTCTAATCCAGCTTGCTGAAGATGAGAACTCCAAGTTGTAAATAAGTTTTGACGAAGTTGCTGATCAAAATAACCTAAAATATTTTCAGTATGGTATGGAGTAAACTCAATAAGAATTGACAGTTGCAACGTGTATTAAAAGAACCATGCTTCGCCTACACAGACGATGAGGCTGCACGGTTCACACCAACATATAGACGCACCTGCATAAGCCAAGAAAGCAGACGAGAGCATGACGTCACCGACTATGGTACCCATCTGAGCTTGAAAAGCATTACTGGTATCCTGCCAACGACTTCGTTCATCAGAAAGACTGCGTAAAAGAGCCACACTACGGTTTACTTTAGCTTCAACAGCAGTCATCTCACTCTTGATCGCTTGAGCTTGACTGATCAGTGCTGCGTATTCCTCTTTATACTGCGAAATACTCTTCTCTAGTCCAGCGATAACATTCGCAATCTCAGCAGCCTGAAGATAACGAAAAATGTAGAGATCTAAATCATCATGTCCTTTTCTTCAACAAACAAATCTTTTCGCAGTCATTCAAAAGGCGCACTATAGCTGCAGTAGATATTACAATTCAGAAACTTTTGAAACATACTTGAAAAGAATCAGAAATTATTGTGAAATATTTTGGCGTTACAAGTAACGTAAAAATGGAATGGTTTGGAATAAAGCGATAGCCTTACCTTTGCTTCACTCACTCTTGCTTCACTTTCAAGACTTGCAAGTTCATTACGTAATGGCTCGATCTTTAGCAACATGTCAGCATATTTAACCTGGGATTTGCAATAGAAATCACACCTTTTGTTTTTACGTTTACAAAACAGGGTCCTAACTGGTTATGATATTTGACAGACGCACTTTATCTCCTAGGCGCCTGTCACTGAGCAACTGATCAATTTTTTAGAGGTTCTTTTCGAGTGAATTTGTCAAAAATGAAGGGTAATATAAGAATATTGTACCTGAGCGATGGCCCACTTCACGAGAGGACCACAGGCCTGACTTGCACGATTTACTTTATCAAAGTTATAATCTGGTTGGGACATGTACTTGCTCAGCATTTGGGCGCGAACAGCGTCACTAAAGATACCAATATTTTAAATGAAATGAAATGGTTAACGATTTCTGTGCTTCATACCTTATCCTGCAGCATTACTACTTCTAATAATCAGAAATAGACGAAAGATAACTTATACCGTTCTATACAATTACGAATGTTACGCCATTGCTAGTATGGGAATTTCTGAAAAGAACATGTCATACATATTTGCTCAAATCGCTGCTAATATTGAAAAGAATATTTTTGCCAGGATGTTTATTATCAAAGAATGTCACCTTTAGCCAGAGCTTTCCACAACGTACACAGGAAAGTGATGCTTTAATCTAGCTAAAAGGTGTTTATTTTGCACATGGCAGTTGTAGAACAAAGCACAGAGTTACAGCCTTGTACATATCAGGATAATGTGCATGAAATATCGTATAGGTAAACACCATAAGCGCTTCAATTCGAAAGCCGTTGACAAAAGTGGAAGTACGGTAGTTCGTCCATTGACGATACCATGATTGATTAATCGGGGCATATACCTGATGTTTTCTGTTTGGAAGTTAATAATGGTCGGAATGAAATTATCCCGGATGATGATGCTTCGGATTGTTCGCCAATCGCTCGCTTGTTCACCCAGAAGTAAACAGATAGACTCCAAAGCTACTTTCACTGCTTGTGGTGGGTTGGCCATGGATCTCACTTCAACTAAATGTTGCTTCTTAATAGATTTTACGGCTATATAGAAAAAACAATTGTCAGACATTCTACATTATTATCAAGAACGTGGCTCTGTGCAGTGTATTCGTAGAGCAGCTCAGTGGTCAGAGCACTACACAAGCAACGCAGATCATGTTGGACTCGGATAGAGGGCTTGTAGCTGCATATCTAGCAGCTGTTTCTGTATAAGTGTTAGAATTGCAAGCATGTATAGTTTTTCTGCTCGACGCTACCGTTAAGTATGGATCCTTAGAGTTCAAATGGTTCAGAGTACAATAATTTACTAATCAATGAATTTAACATTGCAAATGTGTAGTGAGCAATCGCGCGATGCGCATCAGGCAGAGATAAACTATGTCGCCTGCGTAGGAGACTGTTAATTCTGGGAACATTACATTGTTTGGCATCTTGAACTGCGGGCTCCACTTGAGCGAGATCTTCCATAACCAGGGCTTTCTTCTCCTTTATTTTCACGGTTTGTTCCTGTAATAATATTTCAGCAAAAGTCCTATGAACAGTGCCTCTTGGTTGCCAAATCGTATTACGTCATAATTATGGTAATAATAGTTCATACGTGGTTGGTTGTCACTCATTACATTAAACAAAAGCGACATACCGCAATGGCAGTTTGAATTTCAGTTGAAGTCACTCTTTTCTTTTCTGCTTCCTGCTGATCTTTCAACTAAACGTTGTAAAGATACTTACGATTAGTAGAATTTCATTCACTTGTGCAGTGTAATTGTAATACAAGCATTTCACTTTCACGGGTTCCAATACGGTACAAAAAGCGGCACGTTTTCTCACCAATGAACAAACTATTATTAGTTACCATTTGTTTAAGTTTTTGATTTGCCAACGCGTTTTTTGCCTCGAGCTCCTGGCTTTTCATTGACAAACTTTTCTGAAGTTCTTCCACCTGAAACCAACAACACGTCAAATACAAAACACCAATACCTTATGCAAATAAAAATTTGTACTTCTTGTGACTGTTTCTTGTGACTGTTTCTCGTTACAATACCAACCTGATCGACAGTTTCTTTGATTTTTTGCAAACCAACATTCAAATGTAGCTGTTGTTCTTCCAAATCAGATCTCTTCTCGTTGTATAACTTCACCTGACGAGGAAAATCGATAGATTCACACAAGGTGCAATTTATAAACTGTGTAAATTACCGCAGACATATTACTATACTGCATATGGGGCATGAATTATGTCATGATGTCAGGAGAAATTCCTCTACAGCGGTCTATTGCTACAGCCAGAAATCAAAGAAAAAATGCACGTAGTGAGAAATTGTTCTCGGAGAATAGGTACTTACATAGTGATTAATGAAATCCAGATAATGTCTAGGAGTGATAGCCATACAGCGCCCACCACGTTTCGCCAGACGAGCATTCGCTTGATGTAATGTTTGATGGACAAACACGAATGCGTTTATAACAGCTTCTCTGTGTGTTGGGGGTATAGATAGTCCTTCATAGATCACAGGAATATAGTCTGGGGCACGGTACTGTAAGAAAATATAACAAATAAGGACTACCAAATCACCTTTTAAACTTCAAGAATGAATAAAAGGTCAACCAAATTACACCAACCAAGATAAAGAATTCAGGTATGATTCTTTGACGAGTTTTAATTCGACTCTTAATAAAACTACAAATCGTACTTTCTATCGTCAATGAACACCGTCATAGTATCTTGCACATACCAAGGAATTATCCAGATCAATTTTACTCGTGAATTCTTTTCCAACTTGGTAAAGAGCACCAGTGGACCAATCGCCAAACCAGTTCAATACACATCTGAAAAAAGAATTGCAAGCATGTAAGTACTTGTAGGAAGGGTGATGTAGTTACAATCATTCACATTTACGAACAAACTGCTGGTACATATTTGAATAAGACAAACGTGCAGATTTAATTCACTAAAAAGATGTTACCTGTTAAACAAAGCAGGAGAAGTTGCAGCTCGGTCTTTGAGTCCTTCAGATGAAGGGTTCATTGTGAAAACAACATGGAGGTTTCGAATCACCTAAACCGATTAACAAAAGCAAGTTTTAAAGATTGTATTATTTTACACCAACACAACTTTAAGATTCTGCTTAGTGCTTTACTCCAGCTTTCAGTTTCCAAAATGAATGTGTTTCATGAAAATCACCTGAGTACACTCGGCTCATATTATGCATCTACCTGTTCAGTAAACCACTTGTACAATTCCTCGCTAGAATCCAACATGAGACCATCTCGTTGCGAGCCTTCTTTACATTGCGTCATCAAAGTAGTGTACTCGTCTCCTTCGAACAACCCAGGCACCTAAACCATCGTTGTTATTTGCAATTGAGGCACAAGAAACAAGACTTCTGACAGGGCAAACTACAGCAAGCCTTGTCTCCATACATGTATAGAAATTTACAGAAAACGTTTTCGGCTATACTGTAGGTAAAGACTCTGGCAATACAACCAAATGAATAAACTATTCCAAAAATCTTGCGTGCTGAACTTACTTCACCGTTTGCCAACAAGGTATTCATTCTTTCCAAAAAACTCGACTCAAGCATGTTGGACTCGTCCAAGATGAACACAATTTTCTCATTTTTACATCCTGATCTTCGTAAAACATTTCGCAGATCCTCGTCGAACTCAACATACGTGTATTTACGATGAATCTATACAGTAACGACCAAATAATCTCTCATAAATAATTGATGAAAACAGATTTTATCTGAATAAACGAACATACCCCATTGTGGTTCTTTGGCGACAAAATCTTAGTTGGTTACCTTGATTTGGAAAACACTTAATCCATTCATCCAGGCGACAAAACGAGAAAGCGTTGTCTTTCCGGCCCCACTCACTCCAATTAATAACAAATGGCCCTAAAGAATTTATTTTGACTGGTAAAATGTACTTGCATCCCGCTTCTACATGAAACCTGTTTTGATAACTTTTTGATGACTTTTGGCAAGGGAAACATGAATGGCATTTTGAAAATACATTCATGTCTCCAAAGACCTCAGATATATTGGCATTACTATATAACGCAAAAGAGAATAATCGAATCATTACATTCCTAGTCAGTTCAACCCCAATCGAAGTTCAACTTTGTATTGGAATATCATACTAGCTGATACAGTGCATCAACCAGTTCCAAATGGAATGACGTCAAGTTAGTTGAAACTAGTGCTATAATACAATGCCTCCCTACTTCTTGACGCTAACCTGCGGTTGCTTGAATATCCTGTCAATTCTCAAGACATGGTCTAAAACTTCATTAAACAACACCAGAGGGACGTCCAGTTCTTCTTCATAAAACACCTACACAACAGACGTATAATACGAATCAGAGACCAATGAAATACATAACGTGCTAACACCCCAAAGTGCACCATAGAACCTTCAGACGAGCTTTGACAAAATCGCGCAACTCTTCTTGATCTACAGGAGTGTAATCTTTGGTGAGCCAGTTGCTGTACAATATTGGCCGTTTCAGAGCAGTGTCATGATCAATAGTAGGGAAATGTTTCTTTGCAACGGCATCAATATTTTCTTCAGTCCATTTTCGCTCTTCGTCCGTCACCAATCTAACAAAATTCAATGATTTCGCACAAAGTCAATTTTTTTCATTAAACTTCTTTTAAGCAAGTAGCTTTTCCAGTATAAGTTAATGATTTTTTTAGTGTAGTACGCAAGTCTTTCGATGATTAATGTATTGTAAAGATAAAGAGATCTCAATGACAGAACAAAGTATGCAACAAAAGTAGTCAGCTCACTGATTATCTGAAAATGACTTTTTCGACAAATATATCGATTTGTAATGTGGGCACGAATGGCTAGCATAAACCTTTATTTAGTATCAACAGAAAGCTGAGGATTTAGCATGGATGCACGACCAGAAAATTTCTACTATGCTCTTTAGCATCTATGGTTCGTTTGAATTTTCGCCTCGTCACAATACCGCGAAGTTTACACTTTACTTCAAAATGAACGACTTCTGCTTTGCAACCATTATTTTAATGTGCGAGGGATCTAATCTTCGTCAGGAAGATGTACAATTTCTATAAGCTTGTTTATGCTACCTGTCTTGAAAGAGACGGAGAGCTTCATGAGCCCACAGTCTAACTAGTCCTTCAACAGACAAAGTCTCCAGCGGTCGCAATGCTTCAACAATACCACGAACCCAGCGAGTCATTTCACGAGGACTGTAGATATAGTGAGGTTGCATATCCTGGGTGAAGCGCTCCTGTACGAAAATAACAAAATGATACCAGAATAGAACATGACAGTCATGTACACCTTGCATTTCAAAGCAAGATTCTGCAATTCCGGACAACAAAAGATTTTTAGATGTGTTCTTTTGAAGTGTGTTTTCTTAATTCATAAAGGTAACAATCTTGTTGTAGAGCTCGAAATATCTTTCCAGAAAATGTCTCCAGGTTTACACAAACAAGCATTTATAAAACTTTAGTTTTTGATATTTTATCTTGAACGAAAATAAAAGCAAATTGAAATTACAACCACAGTAGTGATTTAAGAACATACGCCACAGACATTACTAATAAAAAATCTTCGGTGATTCGCAAATTAAAATTTCCCTGTACCTGTGACATGGTGTAAAACTCAACCATAGCATCAGTCAGTTGTTGAGACGAACTTCTCAAAGATGGAATCAATCGCAACATCGCACGGTTGAAAGTACCGTAAATTTGAGTGAGAGATATCGCACCAGGATAATCAACATACACGACGGGGACATAACGTAAGAACCTAAATAATGTACGTAAAGCAAACGACACAAGATTAATTGAACAAATTTGGTGGTGCGTTCTTGCCGAATAGAAAATCAAACTAACCAATCTACCATTACTTCACCTTTTACTTGTTCATTGGTAGAAACCAAAGCAAAACGTAAATATGCAACTAATGGTTTACTGATTATATGTACGTAGCTAGAATAGTTGTGTACGTTGGACAAGAACTTTCTTTTGAAAAACTACAATGAAGCTATACCTGTACGTGATGTAATTACTAATACAGGTAGAAAAATAAGGAAAACTTACAAGCAAATGAAAAAAAGATGCATGTCATGCATTCAAAACGTAGTATACAGTACCTGTGAGAAAGCGGTTTTCTGCCAGGATCAGTTGGAGGATTACAAGCTCCAACAAACTGAATTCTCTCCAACTTTACCCAGGCTTGATCAACTGAGCGATAGAAACCGTTGTGTTCAACCATTTGACGCAAAAATGAAATGACTCGCTGAGTGCCTAGACACGAATTTCAAATTTCACATCAACCTACTCTTTCAACTCATTTTACGTAAAAGTAATGCCTACTATAGGGTGCAAAATCTTATGCTTGACAAAACGACTACAGGTTTTCTTGTTTGGCAGTAGATGACTGCGTACAAACTAAGATTGATTCGATTGGATTTCTTGACCGCAGTCTGGCGAAGCATGCAGCGCAGCTAAGGTGAGCCACATACCATAATTATCCATATCAGGCAAGTTGATTTCGTCGCAGAACAGCACAAGCCATTTTCCGAGCTGCACAGGTGCCATAACAACGCCATTGGGTGTCCTGCGATATTCGCAGTAATGATCAAATGTCTTGAGTAACAGTTCCGGAGTGGTCGCACTGGAAAAGTTCAATCCAACCACCTAGAGTATAAAGAAGCAACTAATATTCTTACTGTAACCTTTGTGCTTTTAGTAACGCAATATATGCACGTTTATAAGTTTGTCTTCGGAAAGCGGCTTGGTGAACAGAGTGTTTTAAAAACAAGCCAACATTTGCACATGAACGTTTCCTCATATAACCTACAACTGGACATTGTAGCAGTCAAACTAAGCGAATAAAAGTGTCTGAAAAAACCCCTGCTTATTTCAAAGGGTTTACTTTGTTTTATTAAGGGGGGGGGGAGAGTGTACATAAATTGTTGAAGAAAATTTAAGTCATCTTGGTTAATACAAACGGATGTTTTAATAGGTACAAAATTCCGGTTGTACTAGTCAGCCATAGCTTCTGTAGCTTCTGTTTAGACGTTTATGCCAATAAAATGTTAAATAACTTACAAAACCAGTATAGCCATAAACAAACCTCCATATCAGGTAGAGATCGCAGTGAACAGAACAATGTCATCGTTTTCCCGCTTCCTGGCGGCCCGCACAGAACCAACGGCTTATGCTCAGCCAACCATGTGTACAAAAGTACTTCATGACGTACAGTATCAACTGTTGGAATAACAACATCAGGGGCAGCAACTTTGTGAGTCTCGACTTCGATGTTAGGAACTTTAGATTGCCATGGCACCCATTCTCCTTGGATGGTAACCTAGATACAAGTAAAAAGTAGTATAGGTGGTTTCTAAATATTAAACGGCATTTCTTGTTCAAAATGCAGCAGTGCTTGCGATTTAAAACACTTTTTATTCTCTTTCATTACTTCATGAACGCAATTTAAAGTGCCTGCATCAAAGTCAGGGATTGTACGTCTTTGTAATATTTGTGTCATTCACAATAAAACTCTGAAATATCCATTTTCACACCAAACCTCATCATAAAGAATTTACATGGTTATGAAGTTGCCGGAGTTGTCGTAAAAACAAGAATTTTTGAGACCAAAGGCGACAAAACAAAACTAATTTGCAGTTCTTTTATCAGTTCCGGTGACTTGAATTCCATTTGAATCCAACAAGATGAGGTTTTTCAATAAGAAAATATATTACAATTCTTCTTTAAATGATTCAAATAATTTGTACAATACCTGAAGTTGATAAAGACACTTTCAAAGAAATGCCTGTGAAGTACATAAAATGCTCTACACCACCTCGTAATCGATGAGCGGCATAGCAGAAGTGTTTGGCAATGGAATGGTAGCGATCTTTTGGACAATTTTACCAAGCTCCTCTCGGTACTTCATCCTAGAGTCCCCTGAGAAAGACCACAGTACACTGTAGACCAAATAGCGAGGCAAGTATTTCTCCAACTGATCACGCTGAAAATTGAAAGAAAATATAAAATACAGTACCATAGACTCGAAATTTTAGTTGAAAAAAAAACGAGAAAGATTCTCCCCATGTTCTCGTGTAGAAAATGCGGGGAATACTTAGAAGAGCTCCGAACAAACGGAAAAAATGAACCAATTATTGCTGAAAAGACATATTCAAAGCCAAAACTGTATACACTTTTATGATTATTGCGAACCTATGTTGAGCAATACCATGCAAATGTGTCAATTTCATATGTTACAAATACCTCCATTGGGAAGTCCGGGTGTTGTTGATTGTACGTGATGACGTTCCGCACAGCTTGTTTAAACATGGAGAAGAGAGATCCTAAAGCTCTTAGTCGAGTGAAATCCATAATGTGTTCTTGTTTCATCGAAAACTCCAAACATTTCATTACCAGGCCACCAGAAGCGAAGTGCTCAGAGACAATATTCACCGCGTCATTTTGGACCTTGTTAATGAAGGGAATAATATGCAGTGTAGTAGTTGCACTGTATAGCCGCAGCTTAGTCTAGTTTATCATGTATAGCTCAGAAAATCGTACTACAGTAAGGTCCATTTTTTGCTATAGAGATCGACCAAGTCAACTGATATTTGAAACTAGAGAACCTCAAGGAGAGAGTGCAAAGTTTCTTAGATCTTTACAATATTTAACCCGCCACACTCTACCTACACACTAACCGCCACACACTAACTTTTTCTAAAAAAGATTCTAAACTGTTTTCTAAAAAAGTTTCTAAATTGTTTTCTAAAAACGTTTCTAAATTGTTTTCTGAAAAAGGTTCTATACTGTTTTCTAAAAAAGTTTCCACATTGTTTTCTAAAAAAGTTTCTGAACTGTTTTCTAAAAAAGTTTAGAAACTGTTTTCTAAAAAAGTTTCTAAATTGTTTTCTAAAAACGTTTCTAAATTGTTTTCTGAAAAAGGTTCTATACT
>JAODVM010372771.1:0-10886 GCA_025400095.1 Phenganax marumi
CTATACTTTGCATATGTGGTCAAGCCATGTATGCTTTTGTTGAGTTTCATTGTGCATAGCCATGTCATGTATGACATCATGCTTACAAGACTTGCTTGCTGCTGGGCAAAAGGTAGCAAAAGGTACACAGTTAACAATACACCATGTATACTAGTACTTTTTGCTTTCACAACTTAGCCAGTGCAGCTGGCATGTCGCCTGCAGCTTGTGGCAGCTCTTGCTGATGTGGAGCCATGGAGGCAGCCTGCCTGGTGCTTTGGGTCTACACCACCCACTTGGCTGCATTTAGAGCTTCAAGCTGCAACCTTGTAGCTAGTGGTAAAGCTAACTCCAATTGGTTCTTCTTAAAGCATTAAGATTAGAGGAATTATGGAGCTCTTTGATCATTTTAATTTCATACCCCCCTGGATCATGCAAGATGGTGAAGAGAATCTTACAAGCTCCATGCATAAAGCACTGAATATGCAATTTGCTTCCAACAAGGACATCACAAGCTCTATAGCTAGGCTTCAAAGGAAGTGTTGTATGCATGCACTGTTGAAGTTGGAGGGTACAATTTGCAGAAAGAGTTAGCATTGCATGCAATGTTTATGTATTTACAGAAGCAGCCTGATGAGTACTGCTAAGTATGTTTTTGTTATTGCACATTGCCAATGTATTTGGGCTATGATTCCATGTATAAGCACTGCCAAGCCTGGCTGTGTGGCTTCATGATAAAGCACTGTTATCATTGAGTTGTGTATATATGTTAGCTCATTATGCAGCATTGTGAATAAAGCTCAAGCTGTTTGCAGGATGAAGCAGTGCATGTGCCTGTCATGTATAGCAAGTCTCAAATACTACTGAGCCTTTTATAGATCTCACATGAGGTGTGTAGACAACAGTTGCATCGCACATTTTTCTGATCCAAGGAATCAGTCTATATGGCTTTTGTGAGTTGCTTGCAATTGGAGCTGTTATGCTTTGAACATGTTGATTGCAATGCAATTGAATGAAAGCTTTCAAGCTATGTGTGATGTGTGTAGATTGCAGTCAATTCTGTGAAGCTATATGCTCAGTAGTTAGATTGAGTGCATTATGTTCAGCTTTGAATTGTGCACTTATTTGTTTGCTGTGTATGTTCCAATTGCTCTTGTCACTCTAAATTAGTTTCTCATGTGGTGACAGTCAGATGAGTTTGAATAATATGGTGTCAATGTTGAATGACATTTTGCAGCAAGAATATGCACATGCCACCAGCTATTGTATAGCTTCTCACCTTGGCCTCAGGCATTTACAATCACTATGTCACACATGTGTGGAACCTTGTCAGCATTGGTGGTTGAGTCAAGGTTTGTACATAAGTGTATCTGTGGTTCAGCCTCAGTATGTTTTCTTTGCACAAATAGATTGATTGGTCCATATTTCAAGTCAACTGTGAACATTTGCCCATGTACTCTTTCTGAGGACTTACGTGTTTAATGATGAGGCAATGGGACTTGTCAGCACTTAAAGCTAGTGGCAATAGGACTTGTCAGCACTTAAAGCTAGTGGCAATAAGCCATCAGCTGCCATCATATATATTTATACAGCTTCAAGCTGCTGGGAAAGCTCATTAAGCTGCAGGGGGGACAGCTGCAAGCTATTGAACCTTAAAAGCACACCAGCTGTTCAAAGCTGCTACAAATCTACAAAATTGGTTCACATCCACACCTCATTTGTAATGCTAAATGTGCTGAAGCTGCAAATACACTTTCAAACACAATAACTATTATGCTTATATGTGTAGTTTATATGTTGTCATATATTACATACCAAATCCAGTTATCAATATGCACAAAAAAGTAATATGGTTTATCTAGCAAGTTTATTCATTAACACTTTCACTATCCAGTGTTGATATCATAAGTGCTACAAGAAATCAGCTCTAGTATTAACAGATCAAGTAGCATGTACAAATTAAAACAAAAGCTATTTTGAAATATCACACACTGCAATTTAATAACAATATTCTATTTGATATATTCAAAGGCATATGTTGTTGATACAAACACTATTTAACAATGATAATGAATATATACATATTTATTATCATTTAAGTATAGACATATAATAGATTTTGATATGTTTTTGTAATTATTAACAGTTCTATTTTATAAAATGTTTTTAAAATATTAAAGTACAATGTATATTAAACAAATATTATTAATACAAAATTAAATTTAGTTTTAATCAATGAAAAAAAGTAATTTCAAATTGAAATTAGTTTTTGGTTTTTTGGAAAAGTAATTTCAAATTGAAATTACTTTGTGTGCATCTCCATGTGAGGTGATCTGGGCTGCAGCTGTTGATTGAGACAAATCATGGATAAAAAAGCATTTGCGCTGCTTTGATTAGCTTTGCTTTCTGTGTCAATTGTGCATAAGTGTAATGTATTGAATAGATTACACACCAAATATATGTTTTGCTTTATGTATTTTGGCTCATATAGCAACATGTTGTGCACTGTGCACTTGGCTTCACCAACACACTTGCATAGCTTTACACTTACTTATGACACTCATACATGCACCAGCATACTTGTATATAATTGCATTTACTTGCAACACTCATACATGTACCAGCATACTTGTGTAGAGCATACTGAAATATTCACATACATTTAGATTACTTTCAATGAATACACACAAACACATTATGGATTCAATTCTCTGTATCTATACACAATATCTTTGCCACAATGGAAGAGCCAACTGAAACTCCTCCAGCCATGGCTGCTCCTGCTATTCCTTTGGGTTGTGAGATCTGGAATGCACGCTTTTGTGAAGCTATTGCTAATTGCATCTGTATTGTCAGAAATGCAGCCCAACCTATTGAAACTGATGAAGAGAGCCTATGCAGTTTAGTATGTATTGTTTGTTTTGGTTATGATATCAGCTTATCTATTATATATTCCATTGGTTGATATAGTTAGTTTGTATCCCTTGCTATATTTGTTTTGTACCCCTCAGTAAGGAAATATATTGATCGACTATGCGACATGCGTTTCTGGAAGACCCCATTTGAACAAGACGAAGAGTGTGTTTGGAAGGGCAGTGACCCTGAATGTGGCAGCCACTACATTGTTTACTCAACAATGCATTCAAAATGGTTTGTCATGGACAGTAAGGGCAATGTCATCGCTCACATTCTGTCAAAACTATGTCAATGGGGTGAAGACATTATTGTGATGCCATTGGGGGGCCTATTTTACCCAGCATGGGATGTAAATGAGCAGCAGAAGCACAAGATGTCTGTGATGAACCCTGCCAAATTGCAACTCAAAAGGAAACCTGAGGTTGAAAAGGTTGAACCACCTTTGATGCCACAAAAGGCAAAGGCAATCCCAGCAGTTGTTCCACCTCCAGCAAAAGCTCCTCCTATTCCAGCTCCTGGTAGCAAGCCAGCTGATCCATCCTTGTCTGGAAAGCCTGTCCATGGCTCTGTGTGGCGAGAGGTCTATGGACAGAAGAGGCCTGCTGCGCCAGTCCATGAAGGAGAAGGATCTAGCAGTTCAGGACAAGCTGCCAGTGCTGAAGGTGTTGTTCCACCTGTGCCTGGCCCTCCTGTTAAGAGGGCCAGGCACGGTTGGTTTGAGAAATGTGGAGAACTTATCATATACTACAAGAAAAGGAATTGGAACAAATGCGATCGGCTTGTTCAGCAGTATTATGTCTGCATGTTGTACAAGTTTTTCATTAGCTTTGTCTTTTCAAGCTTTTGCAAGCTTTCATGAGCTGGTATGCTTTTGCATAGCTATCATGCTTCTATAAGCTGTCATGCTTCTTATGTAGCTACCAAGCTTTGTACAAGCTTTTACAGGCTGTGCATTGGTATCTATGGAAGAATGCTTTGCATTGCAAATAGCCAAGGTATTTGGGCTATGGTTCCATGTGGAGGCACTGCCAAGCCTGGCTATGAAGCATGCTGCTGGAGTGAGGTGGCTGGTAAATATATATATGTAGAATATGTAGACTATCTATATTGGTTTCAACTTTATTATCTGTGATTGACATGTATGTATATTCTATTTATATAGATATGATATGCTACTATCTATGCAAAAATGAAAGATATGCATATTGTCATATATGAGATTCACTGCATGTAGATATAATATGAAGAGCTTTCTGTGTAGCATTCTTGTGTAGCATTCTCTTAAGAAGAGCTTTAATTCAAGAAGGAGTGCTTTGTGAGTGCTTTGCATGAGTGCTTTGTCACATGTACTATATGAATTAGTCAATGCACATTTGCATACTTTGGGATTGAATGATCACTCTAAACAACAGCAATACCTGTGCATCCAATAACCATATTGTAGACATGTTGCAGTTGGTGTGCTTTCCACATTCAATCCCTGAGCAAGGCCTATGGATATAGCTCTTGGAGCTGCTGCCACATATGAGAGGTGAAAAAGAGCAATGTGCTATAAGATGAGCTATAGCAAACATGTGGCAAGATTCATATATACAAACATGTTTTTACATGCTTATGTGTTGGTAGCTAGAGTTTAGCTGACTTTGAAGCTTCAAGCTTTCAGTTCATAGTGCAGCTATTGAGTTCTTGCAAGCTTTCAAGCTGATTGCTGATTTGTGCTGGTGCAATGGAAGCCCTAGCCAGAGATCTGAACCTGCTTCCTATGGTGGGTATGCTTAATGTGAGCAACATTGCCATGGACCACTGGTCTGAGAATGACCCTGTCACTCACAAGTGGATGTATGTGTGGTATGAGACAGATGGGAGGCAAACCCTTTGGGTTGTGAGGGTGCGCAGAGGTGGCTATCGCATTTGGAACCTTGTTATGTTAAGAATACTGTTGTTGTGTTTATGAGGCCCATATGTATATATTTACCAGGTGGTCTATATATTGTTGATGTGTCACTGGGAGCTTTCCATATTCTGTGCTCCATCCAAGGACAGAAGCAGATGCCTTTCTGATGCAAACTGCTGTGCTGTGGAACTTAACACTTCCACAAATGAATAGTTTGATTGATTTGGTGTACAGCTTGTGGCAAGTAGAAAGGCCTTAGGATCATGGAGCTTTCTGCCAGGCCAAAAAAGGAATATGTATATGCGAGCAGTTCAAGCTGTTAGAGCATTTAAGCTTAACAGTGGTAGATTAGCAACCCTTGCTGTGAGAGATGCATCTATATATGTCTAGTATATTCTTTCAGAATGCAGCACACAACAGCTTCAAGGTTTAAGAATTACATTTGGATCAATTTGTGTCTTGGTGCAAAGATGTGGACTGCCAGTGATTTGGTGGTTGAGATTGGGTCCATTGCTAGCCTCCTAGAGACTAGGCTGAAGGCTTTCAGTGCTGGGAGCCAAAAAGGGAAGGAGTTTGAGGATGGAACCATCAAGAACTTTTGCAACAAGGTCAAAAGCTTGCCAAGTTTGACCATGGCTGATGCAACACAGCTGTATGATGCTGTCAGTTCATCATGCTTGTCAAATGATCAGCAAAGAGCTGTCAATGATTGTGTTGATGAGAAGTTGAGTAACCCATCCTCAGCTTCTCATCCATCACCAAGTGGCCCTGTGACACCCCAATTGGTCGAGCACTTGTGGAACTTTTTGACCATTGCTGAATGGGAACAGGTGAAAGACAAAAACCTTTCTTTGGTTGCAAAAAGCAATGTGATTGCTAAGCGCTTGAGGCTTTTGGGTGTGAAAAGCTTACATGAGCAAACAACTGGCAGGGCAGTTGCAATTTTGATCAGTGAGCTCACCACCATGCCAGAGTACAAGGTAATCCATCAAATGGTTGATGAGTTCAAGAGCATTTTCCACAAGAATGACACCAAAGCAGCACCCTTTTTTGTGAAGAAGTTCCCAGAGAAGCCTGAGCAACTGACTGACATGCATTTTCAGCATGCATATGGGGATGCTGAAGGGGAGAACAAGCCTATTCAAGACCTCAATCCACAAATGCTTCAGCATTTGGTTGCCAAACATATTCCTTTGAGGAAGGACAACAAGCTGCTGAGGGATGCAGCTAAATCCAGTGCCACAGCTTCAAGCTCAAAAGATATTGCACCATCCCATGAAGCTGCAACACACTCTTTTGCAGCTGCTTCACAATTCAAGCAGATGGAGATGTTCTACAACTTCATGAAGATGATGGAGCAGCAACAACATGGGCAACAACAAGGCCAATGTAAGGTGAAAATCTCTCCTACCAAGAGAAAGGCATTGGCTGATGAGCCATTCTTTCAGCCAAAGAAGAGGCATGCGCTGCCAATCATGGACAAAGCTGCAGAAGCTGAGGAAGAACCTGAAGCTGCAGAAGCTGCTCCAGCTGAAACAAATGAACAAGCTGCCACTTCAGCCAAAGCTTCTGTAGCTGCACCAGCATCTGAAGTTAGTGGAAGTGATTTTGAGAACATGGCTTTTGAGAAATTGCGCTTGGCCAAGAACAAGACTGTGCCAATGAAGAAGCCTCAAGCTTCCCCTTCAGCTCTTGCCCAGAAAGCTTCCAAGTCTTCAGCCAAGGGCCCTGCAACTACATCCCCCAAGCTGATGAAGAAGCCAAGCTCCAATCCAATGCATGTGTGTGCAGGCATGACCAAGCTCTCAGACTACAAGATCACCAGCATTGACCCTGAGGACTTGCATAATGACTTCAACATTGTGGGCAGCAGGCATTGGAAAAGGGCCTTCAACTTAGCAATCAGGCTTGGGGAAAGCAAGGAGAAGGCCCAGAGCTTTGCTGGGAAAATGCGGCTGGAAGCTAAGAAGCTTTTCATGAAGGAAAAGCAAAAGATGCATTGAGCTACATAGCTATGTCTCCAGCATTAGCTCTTCAAGTGACCCATGGTGCTGTGGGAAAAAGATGTTTGCTTGCACTCACTGCCTTTGTTAGCCTGTTGAGGATTTATGATCATTGGCAACCTGCTCAAACAAACATCAAACATACTATATAGCCTAATGAAAAGCACATTACTTGCTCATATTGACTCATATATGTATGAGAGTGGCTCAAATTTGCATTTGCAATACTTTTGTGTTTCACTTTGATTCCAATTCTTCATTTGCAAACACGCAATGGAAAAAGGAGAGTATGACACAAAGAGAAAGCCAGTTGAAAGCAAAAGCTCTAAGACTGAGCTACAGGGATCAACACAAACAGCTTCAGAAGCTTCTTCTTCCAGGCCCCATAAGCTGCAAAAGCTGGATGAATTGAAGAGAAAGCATCCTTTTGTAACACAAAGTGCTTTGAGCAGCCTGGTTTCTGAGTTCAAGAAAGAGGGTTTGCCTCAGCTATCATCCAGGAAGCACCAAAGTGAAGCTAAGAAGCTTGCAAGTTCAGGAGAAGCTTATGGGCCTCTCATTAGAAAGGTGTCCCTGAGCTGTTGTGATGGTGAGTCCATCAGTCTGGAGGTAGTGAACTATTTGACATTTCTAGCTCTGGCCTTTCAATCTGGAGGTGCACTATATGAGGGCTTGTGCAAAGCCTTTGCAGCAGGGTGCTCTTATGATCAGCCTTTCAAGCTGCTATTGTATTCAGATGAAATTGTGCCTGGAAACCCATGAGGCCACACTCTTTCCAGAAAGGTTTGGGTGTTTTATGCATCCATTGTTGAACTTGGAGGGTCCAATTTGCAGAAAGAGATAGCATGGCAATGTTTGTGTATCTGCAGAAGCAGCCTGGTCAGCAAACTTCAAGCTGGAGTCTCCCAAATTTTTGCAGCAATATTGAAGATAATTTTTTGTGGAGACTTCAATCCTTCTGTTGGCTTGACTTTGAAGGGCCCTGATGGTCAGCATCAGAAGCTGTTCCTCAGTTTTGGAGGAATGCTCCAGGATGGGGCAGCCAACAAGTTTGCATGGAGCATCAAGGGGGATGCAGGATCTCGATTCTGCATCCTTTGTAAGAATCTCTTTGCCAAGACCTCCTTGATCATGCAAGATGGTGAAGAGATTCTTACAAGCTCCATGCATAAAGCCCATGGGTTGAAATTTGCTTCCAACCAGGACATCAAAAGCTCTATAGCTAGGCTTCAAAGGAAGAAGCTTGAATACACAGCTGAAGCTTTTAAAGATTGGGAGCAGGCCTGTGGCTTTGTCTACCAGGAGAAGTCTTTGCTGCTGGACCCAGACTTGCAACATGTTTTGAACCCAGCCAACAACTTTGTGCATGACTGGATGCATGCAATCCTGGCTAATGGCATTATGGCTACCATTTTGACCCTTCTTCTAAAGACTTTGGGGGAGTCTAAGGAGTTTGATGCACATGATACTTTTGGCAACTACCTGCAGAAGTGGACCTTCCCCAAAGCTTTGAAGCTGCAGCCCCACAGCTTGTTCAGCAAGAAGAGGAAGAAATCCAACCAAGAAGCAAATACATTCAAAGCAACAGCTAGTGAATTTCTTGGCATGTATGCCATTTTGAGCTTCTTCATGCAAACTGTGCTGATTCCTGCAAAGCATTGTGTAGAAGCTTGCAATGTTTTCATTGAGCTTGGCAACCTTCTTGACATTTTGCAAGCTATTCCCATTTGCTCCATTACACCTGCTCATTTGCAGACAGCTGTTGAAGCTTTCTTTGATGCAGTTGAAACTGCTCACTGGGTTGACTCTTTTCATAGCAAGTTCCATTGGCTAGTGCATTTGCCTGCAGAGTTGGAGTACCTGAAGTGTTTGCCCTCCTGCTTCTGTTTGGAGAGGAAACATAAAGCTGTCAAGAAGTTTGCACAGGCAACTTCAAATTTGAAAAACTATGAGGCAGGAGTGCTGATGGATGTTGTTGCCCAAGAACTTTATGATCTCAAAGAAAGACCAGGCATTTTTCTTGGTGCAATTGCTTTGGAACACCATGGCTTGCCCACTAAGTACTTCAAAGAGCTGATCTCCAAATATTTTTCCTTCACAGAATGCTTTACTTGTAGCACTTTGCTTCTCCAGCCTGCTGGTAAGGCTTGCAAAGGTGATTTCATCACCTGGTGTGAAGGTGAAAAATTTTTGGTGGCCAAATTTGCATGCACATCGAAGTTGATGGGAAAATTTGGAGCCTGGTTTCAGTATGGGCTTTTCAGTCCTACAAGGCAGCTATATGCTCAGCAAACTGGACAAAGACTGATGACACCTTTTTGGTGGAAGCTGCTTTGATCTCACAGCCAATGAGCTGGAAAGAGTCCAAAGGAGTTCTTACTTCTTTGGTTCCCCTGTACATGAGGCACAAGATGCCACAATAAAGGAATGATAGAAATATGAAACTACATCAATGAAATATATATAAGTAAAATATTTTGTAACAATTGTGATTTGTGTATGCTTTGATATTTTTCAATTATATAATGTTTCAACTATATTTTGAAGTTTTAGGGTTCAGGGATTAAGTCTTAGGGTTCAGTGTTTAAGTTATAAATTTTTGTGTGTGATATGAACATACTATTATGTTTTTTAAGAAGTTTATGTTATTTCCAATAAATGCACCTATGGTATTGCCTTACTCTGTGGATAGCTAAGTACTTAGCATCTCCTGGGCTAAGTGGGCTAAGTCTTTAACAGATTTAGGCTAAATCTGTGCTATCTACTTAGTAAATCACTTATCGATGGCTCAAGTAAGTGCCCAGCTAAGCACTTAGCAAATGGTTAGCTAAGTGCTTAATAAGTGCACTAAGTCAGCTAAGCCAGTAGCAACCCCAGGGAACATCCAAGCAGGACCTTGGTCGTGTATCTCGAGCTGGTAGGTGGGTCCAAGTTGGGGATGTTCCTCGTAGTTGCCCTTCCTGACCTGTTCTGCTGTGAAGCCACGGCGCAGCCACACCTGAATGGGCAGGAAGGGCCCGCCGCGGCTCGACCGCGTCGTGCGCCGCTGAAACCGCTGCAGGGTCTCCTTGTACGCGGCCTCCACCGTCTCCCACTTCAAGCGGCTGTCGGGGTTCTGCTGCCGCTGTTCGGTGACTTGCTGGTATAGAAGGCCAGCTTCTCCTCCGAGGACAAACCCGCCGGCCACGAGAGGCCGTGGCGCTGGCGCTGTTTGTCGACCGTGCGACAGCTCTGACACGCACCGGCCTGCGGCACTGCCGCCAGGAGCCCGCAAGAGACGCAGCACTTGTGCTCACCTGTCTCGGGCGGCGCTACCGCCGCCTCCAAGGTGGGCGGACCGGCCGCCGCCTCCAAACCCACAGGACCGGTGGGCGGACCAGCCGCCGGCTCCGGTGACTCCAGCACCAAGGTGGGCTGTCCATCCTGGCTCGCCATGGCGCCAACTCCCGTTCTATAGCTGATCCACAAAAGTGTCTGCAGCGATCGCGCGGTCGCGCCGCGAACACGGAAATGTCCCCGGAGGAAAAACGCCCAAGTAAACTGTGACCGGTATAAATATCTATATCCTATACCTGGTAAGCGAAGAACCTACAAATTTGTGGGATGGAAAACAGGAACCAGGGTTTCAGCCAACTTTAGAGCAAAACCAGGGTTTGCTGAGGAAAGCCAGGTTCTGGCATGGCTCCAGCAAATTGAAGCATTCCAAGGCACATATAGAGACTTAAGACAGAAGATTCCAAGTGTGTGCTTGTTTTTTGTAGAATAACATTGCATTATATTGCATTGGCATCATTTTTGTGAGTATATTCGTTGATCCTCCTTTGCTTGACGCATCATGAGCGCAGCTATTGATATGCACAAGGAGCCAGGATCTCAGAGCTCCATTTGGTGCTCCTGATCTTATTTCACCTCCAAGTTGTGCTGTTTGCTCAGTCTTTGATCAATCATTGCCATTTTGTGGTGACTCCGCAGCCACATTTTGACCATTACCGAAGGGGTGAGTCTCGTTCTAGCCGTAGATTGGGTTCCTTCACATGTCGGTCCGGAGAAGCCGTCATGAGAAGAAGGATGACGCGCCTGTCGATGTGACAGGT